>VDFB02325968.1:0-44687 GCA_007258455.2 Sequoia sempervirens
TTCTATTATTCCATAGCCAAAAATTACTATTTTGAGCCAATAAGTAGATTCTTTGATTTGCTTCCTTTACATGATAGACATTTCCATATATCCTAGTTCCCTCTGCAACCAATCTTCCTACCTTCCTGATTTCACAACCATTGTCATGAAATGTAAAATAGTATCATTTACTACACATCTAACTGACACTGAGCAAATTATTCCTCAGTCCTTTGACATAGAGAACATTCACAGTATTGTTCTTCCCATCAATTGTTATAACATCTTTTCCACATATTTGTGTTGAATTATTTCCACCAAACTTGATAGCTCCAACATCCCACTTCTTGAGACTAATGAATTTTCCCTTGTCACCAATAATATGACTAGAATAACCATTATCAAGATCACCCAAGTATTTTCTTCTTCTCTCACATGAAAAGCAATCCATGCAACAAGGAAATTTTAATTATTTAAATATCAAACTGCAAGGTACCAAACCTTCTACATTTTCAAACAACACTCTTTTTGTCATCAACTTTCAAGGCCATGAAAAGTGTTTCATCATTTGAATCATGATCCTCATACTCAAAAGAATAATTACTCTGTATGGAATAAAGACCTCTTTTGAACTTATTTATAATTATTTGTAAGGACATTTAGATGCAAAATGACAAACTCTTCGATAATTGGAACATTTTATAGGTAACTTACCTTGGTAGTGCCTTTCTTCAATCTTCTCACAAATTTTTATTCTACCTCATCAAAGTCACTATTATGATCAATAGTTTCATCTTCTATTTTTAAAAAAACTTTGAATGTAGCTTTCTTATTTGGAGCATCTTTGTTAAACTCTCTCATTTCAAAGCTTGTGAGAGCTCCAAACATTTGATCTATTGAATACTTTCCCAACTCCTTAGATTCCTCAACAATAGATACTTAATGGCTGTAAGATTTAGGAGGAGATCTCAACCTTCTTCATAATCTCGCATTCTTTCACTTCATCACAAATCTACCTCTGATGCACTCACTACTTCATCTACCTAAAGCATACAACCAATAATGTTTTTATCTTCTTCCATCCTCATGGTCTCAAATTCTCTCTTGAAGATTTGCATATTATCTTGCTCCAATTTACTATCTCCTTCATATATGTTTCTAAGTTTCTCCCAAAAATCCTTAGCAGAAGTGCAATTCATTACGTTCAAAAGTTTTGAATCAAATAGGCCACTCATGATAGTTTTTTTCCTTAGAATTGTTATCATATAACCTAATCTCACTCGGATCTATAGGAGTAGTAAAAGGAGTAGTAGTACCATCTTGAACATATTACCAAACAACAAACCCTAGAGAGGACATAAAGCCTTCCTTCCTTAAATTCTAAATATCATAATTTGATCCATCAAACTTAGGTTCCTTGTGAGCTCAATCTTGTCCAATTCTAGACCTTCCTCAAGTGGTTAAGATTCCTCAAAGGAACATGGATCTAATACCAATTCTTAGACACACTTGGACATTGAGAGGGGGGTGAATCAGTATCTATAAAACTTAAAACCTTAAAATAATACACCCTCTAGCAGCAATCAATTCAAACTTATAACATGATCAACAACTTATAAATAGATCAACAATACTTAACCAAATCACTAATAATTAAAGATAAGACATTGAACACACATGCACAAAAGATAACACCATATTTACATGGAAAACCCAATGAGGGAAAAACCATGGTGAGAGTTAACTCATAATATAAGAAGCTCATTGCTTACAAAAGTGAAAATAAGGCTCACTACCAAGGACTTGTAGGCTAAGGAACACAACCTTAGAGAAAGATACAAAGAGGACCTGCAAAATGAAGCACACTACTCTATGGAAGGATACAAGGACCTAATAAGACTCACTATCTCAAAGAAGGATATATAAAGATATAACAATTACAAAATATGTCAATAATACACTTTGATGACTTAGGCATTCAAACACAATTGATTTATCTTTCACACACTTTTGTACATCTCCACTTGATATTCAATACATTCCACACTCATACCTCTTGAAACTAATTTGATCTTTCATTTATATCCTTTACAACATCATAAAACATCAATTAGGTTTACTAGAATAGAAGATAAAAAATTAATCCCAACAAGTCAGCCATAAAACATCAATGTAGTGCAAAGTAGTCTTATCTAGGATATGGAGAGGAAAATAAACCAACTTATAACTATGATATAAGAGGGATTCATTGCACACGGGTTCTCCTTTCTTGAGAGATCGCCAGGGAATGAACTACCCTTATACACCTTAGAATAGTAAAGTGATAAAGAACCAAAACACAATTTCGCTTTGAAGGAAATAGTTAGAAATCCTGGGAGAGCTAGATCAAAGGTTTCTTGTCCTAGAAGAGAGAGCTCTTGGCCAGAAGATGCTAGCGCAGATCTAGGATAACAACGTGGCATGCTATCGGTTGAAATACGCATTGGTGTCCTAAGCAAAAAAGAACTCAGGAACTCAACAGGAAAAAAAATCCTACTTACAAACTCAGGAGTAATCTATATGGGACTGTTAACTAACCAGAAAACTAAATGTTGAAGGAAATACCGCGATGCTTGGAGAAAGCTTACCCTTTTCTTGACACTCGAATCTTCACTCCAAGTTCCTTTTTGTGACCTGCACACAAAAGATCAAGGAGAAAGTTTTTGGTGGTTGTATAGGGGCCTGCCTTAGTCAAACCCCTCTTTGGTGTTCCCACCTCCACGGAAAGCCAAGTTGGAAAGGAATGCAAAAGGAGTAAACAAAGCATGTGGTGAAAGCAATACCTACTCGAGGGGTAGAACCTGCACCATGATAAGTGTGTGGGGAAAGCAATACCCGCTCAATAGTAGAACTTGCACCATGAAAGAGTAGATAAATGCATGTAAAAGGAAAGTGAGAGAGAAACAAAGAGTGTTACCCACAGGCTAAGGCCCTCTTTGGAGCACACAAAAAAACCTCTGAGTGCTTGCTTAAGAGTTGTTGTTGTTGTTGGGGGGACCTTAGTTCAACATTGCTTCGCCTGTGAATGCACTACTATCAAAGGAAAAGAATTCTCAAAGTTGTAGAAAAAAAAAATGAGAGCTAGTATGTGTTGTCTTCTAGTCTTCCAACCTTCAAATGAGAGGCAAAAAGAGGTACTTATGCTTGCAAGGGTGACAAAGAGTCGTTACTTTCATAATGTAACTGTCAGGACACATGACACAGGGGCTAACCTTCTAGATTTCATGTTTTGAGCTTGGTAAATGGATAGGACACTAGCACATCGTGCATTCATCCAAAGCCTATATTCTCGAAAAATGCATTGTCAGGCTTTTGTTGCTTAGCCACTTGTCCTCATGGAATCAGAACCATGAAATTCTGACCCATGAGATTTTGTCATTAATGTCCTAGGGTTTCATAAATGCTAGGAAAAAATGCAAAAATATGGAATTGCCCCTAGGTGCAATTCTGAGATATTACATTTTCCCCCCACTTTACTGGGCTCAATTTTGGAAAAATTAGACTCACTAAAGTATAAAAGAACTTTACCCAAATTTTTGAATTTTATAGATTTGCATGCCAACAATGAGAGACCATAGCAGCTACCACATCTGAGCTAACCAGTACTAAAGATTCCCCAAACATGCGAGCTTGATAAACAACATATGAATGGTCATGAAATTGTTGAATGTTCCATCCTGTAAAACTCAAGTTTTAGATCAGCCTTGAAAAATCAAAAGAAAGCTACCACGAAGAGAGGAATGATTAAGAAAAAAGTTATCAATTCAAAAGAAAAATATGATCAAGAGACAACTTTATGCCCCCTCCTGAGTTTTCCCCTAGCCCAGTGGGGAAAATTTAAGAGAAACTGGGGAGCCACAAAGCTGAGGGATAATGGGCCCTGGGGGGCTTATATATACCTAAGTGGGCCCCTAGAAGGGTCATTTTCACTATTCACTGTGAGAAAATTGTTGAATTTTGTGATAGAAAAGTTAACAAAATGCCGAGCTCGAGAGAGTATGAGGAGCTGAGGCTAAATCAACTATGTCGGGGCATTGCCGAGGGTCACGAGGTGGACTAGGTAGGTCACAAACTCTCATTTTTAGTGATTTTTCATGCATTTTTTAAGGTTTTTCCACTGGTGAGGTGCACAGACGTCTTTTTTGTGTGCTTGCATCTTGAAGGCGTACTGTCGTCCAAGATTAATGCTATCATCTCCCTTCCATGTTGTCATCTCAGAGATGCGCTATCGTCTCTGAGGCAACCATGGCGGTCTGGAGTCGTATGCACAGCGCGCAGATGTCTGTGTGTCGCACATAAGTCTTAGTTATTTTTTTTCAATTTTTGATGTAGAATGTCAATGTTTTGATTCAAAATTTTCTTACTTTTGATAGTACCCATAGATTTAGGAGCATCCTAGAGAGTGAGCATTCTGGTTGGTTTGCAAGCAGAGGGACCACTTATCTGTGGACAAGGTCACACTCTTGGAGCGTGTTGATCTCTGGCATGTGTTCACCATGCCAGAGATGAGATACCATGAGCGGATGCTTATGACCCTCATGGACTGATGGGATGCCACTATGTCATCTTTCTAGTTACTGGTTGGGGAGATGACCATCAATCTCGAAGATGTCCATCAGATCCTCAAACTACCCATCCATAGACGGCGGGTGGCCCTAGATGACACACGATCAAAACGTGAGTGAGTGGAGGTCATCTGCTACTGCACAGGGAGGATAAACGATGATGACGACATGGGCCACATCTTCACGCATTGGTATGACTAGGTGAGGACCACAACACCGCTGATTTGTCGGGTTATGGTTGTCATCATCACTTTTCGGATCACAATTGAAGGGCGAGGCTCACACCTACATGGGGGCCTCATCCACACTATTAGAGATATAGTGGAGCATAGGACCATCTTTTCCTAGGGGTGTAGCATGGTTGCACACCTCTACCAGGAGCTAGGTTAATATGTGCACTATGAGTATATCGTAGCTTGACAGAGTGCACACTTTTGCAAGTGTGGGCCTTTTCCCACATCATGTGCACTTGGTTGGTTAGTTTTCCCCAGCTACGACCATATCAGATCCCCATGGCCCACTAGTATGACATGATGGGCCAATGGAGGTTCAAAGATCTATAGTTTTGGTGGCTATATTTTGATACCCTCATAGCAGATAGGGTCTAATGGAGACCCTGTCAATTTTTAATGTGGGTGGATGACAACAAGTATTTGAGGAACCTTCAGGGAGATTATTTTTTGATTGAAAGTAGGGACTATATTATCCTACCCTACTACTAGAGTTAATTCATGTGACAACATGGTAGACCATAGACTATACCACCGGATGTGTCCACCTATACTAGGGCCCATAGGAGTATAACGAGGGTCACTAATCACCCTTGCCCCACTATCATAGATATCATCCCATTTGATGATGATGAGCTCGACCATGATCTACCGCCCATATTAGTGAAAAATAATGTTAGCATAAAGATAGATTTTACGTCGTGGTGGGAGAGGCATCGACCAGCTCCTATGTTTGACAAGGGTGCTCCAGGAGTGGACCTTGGTCCATAGGGGGACTTACCAGCTGCATCATCATAGGAAAGGAGGAGAGGCCGACAGTAGGCCGAGGAGGAAGAGGAGGAGGTAGTGTCACTGAGGCCGAGGCAACGAAGGAGATCAAATCCCCCACCAGCTACCCCTGTCTCTTTAGCCCCACCATCTTCCATTGCGGCTATGTTGCTTGTAGCACTAGGAGTGGCCACCAAGGTTGGCGGTGCAAGTTGGAGTACCGAGCCTCACCCTAACCCGACATGGTAGCCGGGGGATCCAGGTATACATGGTTCATTGTTTTATGTTTTTTACTTTCTATTTGATAATATATGTATCTTGTATATGCCATGTGATACTAATTCCTTTTCCTTTTTTGTGGTTGCAAAGGACACACAAGGATGGACTGGGCTCATCGCTTAGTGTATATCAAAGATCGCCCCCGCTATACAGATTCAGGGGTTAGTCATTGAGACATATCAACCAGTGTTTGTGGGGCATCATGCCCCTAGCTTTGAGTTGGTTGTGTGCTTATGGACTGCCTATGAAGAGCGAGGTGTAGAGATCATCCAACTAACTACAGAGCTAACGACTGTGCAAGGGTAGCGTGACTAGCTATTAGGGAAGCGATGGATAATGCTCACCGAGTGAGATACAACAGTGAGGAGGGTTGATGTCACTGAACAGGCACGTGAATTCCTTGAGAGCCATCTCGATGACCTCAATTAGCAACCGACTATTGTGATCCTGATAGAGGTTCAACGACTACAGGACCAATTGTGGCAAGCAGAGTTAGTGATATCCTCCTTGCAGGGGGAGATCAGAGGGATATAGGTAGCACTGTCTATGTCACACTCTCACCATTCACACTCGATGACCACCATTCAACTCCTCTTGTAGCTTCTCGAGCATCCACCAGAGCTAGAGGGCTCTGGGAGCCATGCGCTACAATGATCCAAGCATCATCATCACTTTTTGAGTACATTTTTTTAGTGAGATACATATATGTTTATACATACTTGTAGATCTTTTTGTACAAACATATATTCAACAACCACTCATTTTTTGTAGTAGTGGCCTGATACATGTATATGACATTGGATACATACATTGCATATATATATACACACACACACACATAAGGATACATCGATTATGGTTTCATGGCATTGTTTATTTGGATGTGTTTGTTTTTATTTACTTCTCTCGTGTTCATGTTATGGATGTTATACTCTCATGTGGATGCATGTTTATAGTAGATGCTAATATGATTTAATTAAACACACATGGTTGTATGTTAATTGAATACAATGATGATCTAATGGACATACACGCACACATGCACGTCATTATTCATAACACAAAAATGATCATAATGTGTTAATGAACAATGTCAACATATGTAGTACTACTCTTTCTTGTAGAGAGAGAGTGCCACATAGGCGACACATAGGACATTATGCTTAGTAATGACAAAGATGCATAGTGTTAACAAGCTCCTTTAAAGGCATTCCAGCCATAGATGATAGTCCATAGGCACCTAAGCCATATATAGAAATCACAATGTAAGGGCCTAACCAGTTAGGGCTAAATTTTCCTTTATGGTCGGGCGACACATTTGTATTTATCTAATTTTCACAAAGAACCAAATCTCTTATTTTAAAGGTTTTAGGGAGTACACTTTGATTGTATTGTCTAGATAACCACTAGTGATCTAAGCTTTAAGATGTTCGGGGCTCGTAAATGACGCTCATCAAGCATCTCTAGTTGATGCGAACAGTTAACTCGATGGGTTTCATTATCAATTAACCCTTTGAGGGAAACTCGTAGAGACAAAATTTCTAGCTCCAAAGGCATAATAGCTTCGGCACCATACACGAGGTTATAGGGCGTTTTTCCCGTAGTCATACGAAAACTCATGCAATAGACCTATAAAGTGTATGTTAGTTGAATCTACCAGTCTTTACCATGTTTGTTAATTGGTTTATAGAGAATAAGGTCAAGAGTTTTATTTGAAGCCTCTGCTTGACTGTTAGATTGAGTATAGTAGGGTGTAGAGAACCTATGCTAGATGTAAAATTTCTTGAGGAACAACTTCACTTCTTTGTTCTTAAATGGTGTGCCATTGTTAGAAATAATCATAGTAGGCAATCTGAATCAAGAAATGATGTTGTTCATAAGGAAGCTACAGATAGCTTCAATATTCGTGGATCGGAGCGGGATAGGCTTGACCCACTTTATAAAGTAATTGGTAGCAATAATGATAAAGGCATGTCCTTTGGAAGAGGGGGTGATATCATTCCAATAATATCCAACCCCCATTTAGCAAACAACTAAGGGGAAGTTTGGTTTTGGAAACCTTTGGCAGGCGGATGAATGAGTCAACTGTGTTGCTAACATTGAGGGCACTTCTTGACAAAGTCAAAGGAATCTTGTTCCATTGTTTTCCAATAGTAACCCATGTGTATCAATCTTTGCGCCAAGGATTTACCACCAAAATGTCCATCCCAAGAGCCCACATGGGCTTCCTTAAGGGCAAGGGGTATTTTTGCTTTAGTAAGACATCTAAGAAGTAGGCCATTATAGGCCCTTCTATAAAGGATGTCAGACAAGATGACGTAGCGAACCAAAAGCTTCCTCATTCGAATGCGGTCATTTTTCATCACATCATTGGGGAAGTTTCTAGTCTTCAGATAGTTATAGATATTAGAAAACCATTCCCCAGAGTCTACATGGGAACACATAGGGGATTCAACTTTAGGTTCTTTAGGAATCACAGGGGTTTGCAAGACTTGGACCACAAAATGGTATTCTTTTGTATCCTCTTCAGACAGTACCAAGGAAGTAGCACTTGCCATGACATCAACATGTTTATTTTCTCTCCTAGGGACATTGTCTATTGTGAAAGAAGAAAATCATTTGAGCAAAGACAAGGAAAGGTCTTGGTACTAGGACGACTTACTTTGCTTGACCTGATAGGTTCATGTTATTTGGTTTACTATAAGTTCAGAGTCACCTAGGATAAGGGAACTATTTTTCCTTTGGGGGATATGAGGACCACACCTACTCTGGAACTAGTTTGAAATTGAGACCCATCAAAATACATTTTCCATTTGAGGTCATGATTGATTACAAAAATGTTCTCATTAGGAAACAAATCTAAGCTAGGAAAGGAGCGAGATGAGGGAGCGTCTGCCAATTGATCCACAACCACTTTACCCTTTATAGATTTATGAGTAACAAAATTTATGTCAAACTCAGAAAGCAACATAACCCATTTTGCTAACCTTCTGGCTAGATTAGTGTTGGAAAACAAATGCCTTAAAAGATCCATTTTCACTATGATGTGTGTTTCAACATGGAGGAGGTAATGCCTTAACTTCTGTGTAGCGAAGACAAGAGCAAGGCACTACCTTTCCATGGAGGAATAACAGGTTTCATAGTCAACTAGGATGTGACTAATGTAGTAGACCGCTCTTTCCTTTCCAATGTCATCATATTGAGCTAAAAGAGCTGCCAAAGCATATGGTGACACAACTAGATAAAGCAGAAAGGGTCTATCTTGCATAATCGGCATCAATATGAGAGGGTTGGCCAAATAGGCTTTGATTGATTCAAAGGTTTTTTGACATTCCTTATCCCACATGAAGTGAACATCCTTTTTTAGTAGATGAGTGAAAGGAAGGGTGTGATCGGCCAATTGAGATATAAATCTATGAATTGCCTGAATCTTTCCTTGTAGGCTTTGCAACTTAGTGATGTTCCTCAGTGGAGGCATGTTAATGATAGCATCAATATTTTTAGTGTCAACTTTGATCCCACGATGAGAAACTATGAACCGCATAAGCTTTCCTGTGTCAATGCCAAAGATGCACTTAAGGGGATTTAGTCTCATTTTATAGAGCCAAAGTCTTTCAAAAATAAGACGAAGTTTCTTGGGATGATCTTGACAAGTAAACAATTTTTCCAATATGTCATCAATGTAATCTTCTAGAATCTTGTGAATAAAGTCATGAAATATTAGGGTCATCGCCCACTAGTAAGTAGCTTTTGCATTCTTTAACCCAAAGAGAATGACCACATAATAGAAAGTACCCCATGGGGTAGTGAAGTGTTGTACTGATCATCCAGGTTAATACGGATCTGATTATAACTTGAGAAGCCATCCGTGAAAGAAAGCAATGCATGGCCTGCAGTCAAGTCGACAATCATATCTATATTAGGTAGTAGAAAATCATCCTTAAGAGAAGCCTTGTTAAGATCTTGAAAGTCGATGCATATGCGAATATGACCATCAGGTTCACTAACAACGACTATATTTAGAATCCAAGGGGAATAATCGATAGGACGGATAAAGCCTACTTTCAACAACTTCTCTATCTCAGTCTTAACCATTAATGCCACTTTGGTATTGATCTTTCAGATTTTTTTTTAACTAGCTTAGTATCGAGACATAATATGATATTATGAATCACTATAAATTCATCAATACCGAGCATATCCTCATATGTCCAAGCGAACATGTCAGGATGAGAATGTAAGATATCAGAGTTTTTGATTGCTTCTTTCAAAGAGAGACACTTCTCAATTTTGATCACCTTTTTAGGGGACATGGGATCCATGGAGATCTCAATAGTAACCCCTTCCGAGAGGGAACTATGGTCCTCATAATGAGGTTTTGTAACATCCTCACTGGTGTTAGATAGAGGGTCTTCCTCGTTAATACTAAAGATAGATTCCATGAAATATTCTTGGCTACATAAGCGATATGGCAGACGTCTATTGTGGTGATAAGGAGGTAACAGGGAGTAGGCACCCATAAACTCCTCTAATGCTTCATCCAAAGAGAAGACATTGAGACTGATTTTTTTGGCTTGCTCCTTTTCCTCTATTAACTTAGGGTAAACAAGGTTTAATGGTTTGACCAAAATCATATTAACACTCCACCGAGGATTTTCCTTAGACTACTCAATAGAACATCCTAGTCCTAAATTGTGTCGTCCTAGCTCAATATGGATAGGGACTTGAATTCCTTGCTCAATACATCCTAGGATTTTTTCCCATAGCCATATCGAAACGTGAGCTCATATCTGAACCTATAGCAAGTTTGCAAAACTTTATGGGGCAATGGATCCACCACATAGAGCACTTCATTCCACTAATGGATGTCAAATGTCTCTATAGGGTACCTTCGCCTCCTTTGTCGGGTTCATAGATGTTACTTTCTTGTGCAGGAGGTGGATTGTTCTCCTAAGTGTGGGAAGGAGCGATTTTTTGAATAGGGTCACACTTCTCTTCCTCCACGGGAGTATTATCCACCTTTTTGTTAGGGGCACATGGAAGGTCCATGCAAGAGGGGTCTACCTTATACTCCGTGATAAAGAATTCAAAAAAGTTCAAGGAACCCCAATCATCTCCAAGGAAAGCATTTGTTTGAGAGGGTGATGCAGGAGAGCCAGGATCTTCTACTTTAGGAAGATTTTTAGTTTTGACACTCACCCTGGTAACAAATTTCACAGAGGGTATTGATGAAGAGCACACCATAGCATCGATAGTTAAGGAAGGAATACAATTCTTGAGGGTAGATATAATTGAAGCGTGACCGGCGGCGATGAATTCACAAAGGTGAATGCCTTCCAGATCCTTTTTGACTATGACTACCCGATTGTTTGTGACAAACTTGAAAGAACGGTGTAAAGTAGAGGTTATCGCGCCCATAGCATGGATCCAAGGTCTCTCTAAGAGGAGGTTGTAAGGTAAAGGGCCCAACATCACATAAACCAACACGAGTAAGGTAATGGGGCCTAGCAAAAAAGGTAATATTATCATACTTCTATAGAGCTTGGCGGCCAACATTATCGAATCCACGAATGTACAAGGAGGAAGCTACTAAGGAAGATGAATCAACTTTAATTTTAGGTAGTAGGTCTATACCGCAAACATTGAGAGACAAACCGATATCAACAAGGGTACACCTAATACCAATGTTGTTAACATTGACTATGATCATTAAAGGCTCTTCTTGTTTCTACACATCCAGAGGTGGGAGTTCTTATGGGTGTAATGTAATATTTGGTGAATCCGCACAAATATGGGCTTACAATGCATTAACATTCATAGGCCTAGTGGAGGCAGGCAAGTGAATCTTTTGTAAAGCTTCCTAGAGCATCTCTTGTTAAACCAAAGCGGTCTGAAGCAAATCCCAAAGCAAGATCTTCGTCAGAGTAGCACAAAGTTGCTCGAAAAGATCATAATCGCTTGGTGCTTTGATCACAGGCTTAGGTGCTATAGGAAGGTTTGGTTGAGAAGATGACAAAGAAATAGATTGTGAGGTAGGAATAGAAGGATGTTGATCCAAGTTTTGTCTATTACTCCTTATAGGATATGTGTGTCCAACAACGTTATAAGATGTAGAGTCTGCTACTTTCACGAACCTTGAATACAAGTCCAATGAATCACTACGGTGTGAAATTCCATAGACGGAAGGGTTGGCTGGGGTTACGTAGATGACAAGTTTCTTAGGGATCAGAGGAGCCACTGAGATTACCACCACATTTACCAATCCCTCAGCCTATCGAGAAGAGACTTGTTTGGGAGATTTGCAAATATGGGGGAGTGCTTCTAAGAAATCATCTAGAGCATCCTCCAGTATATCGAAATCTTCCTCAGAAAAATTCATCATGATAAATGTGCAACATCACAAATAAAGTTTCAATGTTCACATCAGGTTCACCAAAATGTGATATAAGAGGGATTCATTGCACATGGGTCTCTCCTTTCTCAAGAGATCACCAGGGAACAAACTACCCTTATACACCTTAGAATAGTTAAGTGATAAAGAACCAAAAACATAGTTTCACTTCGAAGGAAATATTCAAAAATCCTGAGATAGCTAGATCAAAGGTTTCTTGTCCCAGAAGAGAGAGCTCTTGACCAAAAGACGCTAGTACAGATCTAGAACACTAGCACGATGCGTTGTCATCTAAAAGATGCATTGGAATCCTGAGCAATAGAGAACTCAAGAACTTAATGGACATAAGGAAATGCTACTTACAAACTCAAGAGTGATTTATACGGGACTGTTAACTAACCAAAAAACTAAATGTTGAAGGAAATCCCGTGATTCTTGGAGAAAGCTTACCTTTTTCTCAAACACTTGAATATTCACTCTAAGCTTCTTTTTGTGACCTAGACACAAAAGATCAAGGAGAAAGTTGTTGGGTGGATGTATAGGGGCTTGCCTTAGTCAGACCCTGCTTTGGTGTTCCCACCTCCATGGATAGCCAAGTTGGAAAGGAAAGCAAAAGGAGTAAACAAAGCCTATGGTGAAAGCAATACCCGCTCGATGGGTAGAACCCGCACCACAATAAGCATGTGGTGAAAGCAATACCCGCTTGGGAGTAGAACCCACACCACGAAAGAGTAGATAAATGCGTGTAAAAAAAAAGTGAGAGAGAAAGAGAGAGCATTACCCACAAGCTAAGGCCCTCTCCGGAGCACACAGATGCACTGTTGAGTTCTTTCTTGAGAGTTGTTGTTGTTGCTGGGGGGACCTCAGTTTGGTATGGCTTCGCCTATGAGTGCATTGCTATCAAAGGAGAAGTTTAAAAGTTGTAGCAAAACAAAATGATAGCTAGTATGTGTTGTCTTCTAGTCTTCCAAGCTTCAAATGAGAGGTAGAAAGAGGTTCTTATGCTTTCAAGGGCAGCAAAGAGCCACTACTTTCAGAATGTAACCATCAGGACACGTTTCACAGGGGTTAACCTTCTAGATTCCACATTTTGAACTTAAGAAACAAATAGGACGCTAGCGTGCCACGTAGACGTCTATGTGCCACGCATTTGTCCAAGGCTTATATTCTCAAAAAATGTGTTGTCAGGCTTATGTTGCTCAGCCACTTGTCCTCATGGAGTCAGAACTGTGAAATTTTGACCCATGAGATTTTGTCATTAATGTCTTAGGGTGTCATAAATGTTAGGAAAAAATGCAAAAATATGGAATTGCCTCTAGGTGCAATTCTAAGATATTACAATAACATCTTCTAATATGATCCAAAATAAGACACACACTAGTGCATAACATCCCAAGTCAACAACAAAGAAATGTATCTAGATGAAACATATAGCACATTACTAGTTAGCCCAAAAACATAACTTTCATCTGAATTTACTTGATGCATCTCACAACAAGATAGGGATGGACCCAAACACAACATAAAACAACCTCCATTGTTGGCAAAAACCCTCAATCATATAACACAAGCAAAAGAAGATGCCTCAAGTCGGCCAAATATCTACAAGTTTCCATAAAACCAACTCAAAACATGTGGCACAATGGAGATACACCAATGATGTAAGAACCATAGAGAGATGTTCCATGAACATTCAATATGGACACTTTTATGCCACAAACAACCAATAGAAACTAAACAAAAATAGAAAACTTCATCTAGGAAGCTAGAAGACACATATATGAGATAAAGCATTGAATAATCAACTTGAGGTAAAATCCACCACCAGAAAGCTGAACTGGAGCCATTGCACAAACACTTATACCACAACCACCGAGCCCCATGGGGATAAACATAAAATAGAGAAATGTGGAGCATTTTCTAGACTAGTCTAGACAAGCAACTAGACTGCCAACCTACTGCAATTACCAAAAAATTCCTTGGAAATATGGGTGACCTAAAAAGATAGAAGTGCAACATCCACATAATAGAGACACTAAGTACCAAACCACAAGACCACATTTTTAATAGTAGAGGAATGCATAGCATTCTCTCGAATAGTCTTCAAAGAAAATTCTTGCCACTAAAACCTTCATCAACATTGGGAGACTAGAATCTCCAAGAAATAACTCATACTTCCTCATGAACAACAGGAGAGAGAAAGAAACATACTGGAGACCATCAACAATATTTCCCCAACATCATGAATACTTCTAATCCCCATCTTAATTCTTCTAATCGTCATCTTAATATATCATCGTGATATCACTTCTACTAACAACAAACATACTCAATCCTACTTCTCTTGACATCAAACAAGGACTGGAATATAACCATGAATGATGGAAACATAAATGACCAGCACCTTAAAATATGTGCAATAATCTCATCAACACAACTAGGTGTTGACATCAACTATATTAATGAAAACCACAAAACTAGGTGTGATAACTACAAAACTGGGTGTGGCAATCACAAAACATCAACCATATCAATGATAGCCATAGTACAGGGTGTTTACATGAATGGAAACCAAACAAATAATAGAAACAAACAAGTGGAATAAACAATGGCAACATATTCTCTTAAAAAGGTTCATGTTGAACATATTCAAAGTAAGGTATAATCTATGGAAGTCCCTCTAGATTTTTTCTATTCAAATGAAGCTCAAGAAGACTTCTTAGGTGTCTACTCTATCTTTCCTTCTTATTACTGAAGTGATGATTCCCATATTGCTTGAATAGACAAGTGTCTTTTTGAGAATCCATTATGAGTTCCAATGAGAAGGATCCTTTAGCCAATATGGATGATGATATTTCTATATCCCATCTTGAAGATTGTAGTACTCTCCATAAATGGGAGACATTTGATATCATCATGGATCCTAAATATTTGAGGAAATTAATTAATATTGAAAAGTCTCTCTTTAGAAGAATCTAAAAAACATGTTGACTTATTGCATTCTCATCCTGATATCTTTGCTTGGTCATATGAACACATGCTTGGTATTGATGAATCAATGGTAGTTCATAATATCATGGTATGTCCCGATGCTAAGCCTATTAAACAAAATATCTATAAAATGAATCCCAAGGTTTATTTATTAGTCTAAACTAAAATAAAAAGGTTTTAAAAGTTGGTTTTATCTATCCTATTTACTATTCACAATGGATATCAAATATAGTCATTGTTAGTAAGCCTAGTGATTGTATTTGTATTTGTATTGAATTTTGTGATATTAATAATGCTTCCCTTAAGGATGATTTTTTTTTTGCCTAATATTGATATGATTGTGGAATCAACTATAGACCATGCCTTTTTGTCCTTCATGGATGTCATCTTAGTCTATAATCATATATGTATTAATTTAGAATATTAGTATAAGACAACCTTCACTACCCCTTGGGGTACCTTCTGTTATATACTCATGCCATTTGTATTAAAGAATGTTGGAGCAACTTATTAATGGGCGATGAATCTTTTCTTTCATGACTTTATTTAGAAGATCTCCTAGAATATTATGTTGATGAAATCATGGATAAGTCTACAACCTATCAAGATCATTTCAATAATCTTTGTCTTATATTTGAAAGGATTTGACTCTATAAGATGAGACCGAATCCTATTAAGTTCTTCTTTGCAATGGATGTTGGAAAGATTTTACGATTTATTGTCTCCCACACATGCCATAGACTAGCTAGCTTATTCGTTTCACTTGTCCCTTTCATAAGCCACCCTATTTCTTACATGTGTTATTCTCATGCATGTGCAAGAATGCCTTAATATGTCACCTATATTCATATTGTGGTACATGTCACAAGGCTAAGGCTTTAATCCATGCCCTCATCTCCTTCAAATCCTAGCCATTCATTAATCAATATACCTTGGCCATCAATTTTCTTGATGAAAAACCTATAAATTGAAGGCTTTCCCTCCCATTTTATAATCTCTTCATGTATCCTAACTACATGTCCCATTTTCTAATGATCTACCATTATCATATCCTTATGATACCATTTTTTATCTATTCATTATAGTCCTAACATCATGGTGTTGGTTTATTAAGCAACCACATTCCATCATTAATACATCATAAAAAGCACATCAACAAAATATATTGACAACACTTAACTGCACTCAATTGGAGGATAAAATAAGAAACAAGCTAAAATATTGCATACATTGCACACTTTTAAATGTTTATGTTATTTATCCTTGTTTATTTTCTTATCTTCAGTACTAAACTATTATTCGATGTATTTGCTAAGTCAAATAATGACCTAGAGGATATGCTGATGTCCCTTATAGAATCATAGGAAAGATAATGTATGTTATAGTATACATAAGAACAAAAAATTATATGGGGCCTCTAATTTATATTTTTTTATCATGGGTTTGATAATATGGATAAGATTCTTAATATATGGGTATTTTTTTATTTACTATTGGGGTAGTGATTTTAAAAATATGATTCCCATTAACAATTATGTGTGCACTCTATGATGAAGAGTTATTAGTTGGCTATGTAAGAAAAAATAATATCTTTGTTGTTTACTTTAGAAGTAGAGCCATAGAAAAAGTAGTGTACTTATAGAGCTTGTGTTTACATAATTGCATCAAGTGTAAATAGGTTAGGATTGGATGTGAGAAATAGAGTGTTAGTTTTTGGGGAAGATCTTATTATTCCATGCTCATATGAAGTATATTTCAACGTTAATTTTTTAATTTATTTGCAATATGGCTAAGGGTGGAAAAGTCATGATATAAAAGATTGATATTTCTCTTAATATTGTAAATTATCTCACTACCAATAATCGTCAAAAAGTTTATTTGGTGTGGAAAGTCCATGGACCTTTCCTCTTCTATATTTTAATTATTTTTAAGTTTTCTATTTTGTCTCGAAATGTAATTTTGAAATGAGAGAATGATAGGACATGTGTGTCATTCACCTTGCAATTCCTAGGTCTTGTACAATCATAATTTATTTATTTTAAAAATAAATAATTTGTGTAATCTCAAAATATCATCAAGTAGTGCTAAGTGAGAAGTCCATGTGCGTGGGGGGAATTAATTATTATTTATTTATTTCTCCAATACATTTGGATACAATTTAAAACTAATTTATAAGGTAGGTGACAAATAATCAATTAATATTGCAATTTGTAAGGTCTTTCATATTTGGTGCTATGACAAGACAATCACTACCCTTATGAAGCATTGAGAATCAAGGAATCTTGGTCAATTTGGTTGTTATGAACAAATCTATGACATGTAGAATACATAATGGAAGTGCCATAGGTCTAAGAGGAGTTACATACTATTTTAATATGGTTCATGGTTTTTAATCATGATTTTAGATACCACTTGATGGTTTCTCATTTCTATTTTTTTAATATATTTGAGGCATGGAATAGAAGATTGTATAGTTCTTTGTAGATACTTTTATGAAACTAGTCTACTATCAAAGGGTTAAGGGAATTGTATTATTATATTTCATATTTTTAAAAACAAAGCAAGATTAGGCTTCTTTTTGGTAGTTTTTTCTCTACATTTTATGACTTTGTTGATTAAATTTTATATTTCTTCTCCATTATTTTATTGATATATGTTTTCTAACTTAATGACATCATAATTAGATTAAATATTGTTCATTAAATATTTTAATTGTGTTAATTACCCTACATTTCAACATAATATTCATGTTCCATGAAAATGTGTACTATGATATACAAACTTCACGCAAATTACTACTCCAACTAATGTTGTAAATCCACATGCATGCTAAATAAGGTGTGAGTACTATAACTTAAAAAGGAAAGGAAGTTCCATGAATCTACATAGCAAAAAAGGGTGAAAGATTTAAAAGTATATTTTATTCTATAGTAGCACTAAAATTATCAAAATAAACATGGTTTAGTTGTTAGTGTAGGTTTTTATTTTCACACTAATTAGTTATTTTCCTATTATTTAGGTTTTTCTTAAAAAATTTAATTAATCTTGCTTTAAAAGTTAATAAAGTATTAATGTGAGTGTTATAAGGTGTTCACATCTTCCATGAGAGTTATATTTACTATTATTTAATACTTTTCGTGCTCTACCTATTGGTTGTGTTTTCCACCTCCCTCCTCTCACTCTATATACTCATTCTCTTAGCTTGTATTGATATATTGTAGCTTCATGTTATTATGCATTCCTATTGCTATATTTCTTCTAGAGCATTTGCATTGCTCATTTAGAGACTAAATCTATAATGCTATTTTGATTTTATTAATCATTTATATTTATAATTTTAATAATTTTGATTTGTTGCACAATATATTGGGTTATCATCTATTTTATAGATTCCAAAATGATATAAGTACATTTGGTACTAGGATAGATATTTAATCATAATATTTAAATTATTTGAGAGGGGATAATCAACCTTTCTATAGATTTCTTAACAACACACTTTGATCTTCTCTTGCACCATCCAATAATATAGAAAATTAAAAAAAATTGAGATAAGAAAATCAACCTTTGTTATTTAGACATGTGCTTTTCAAAAATCTAATCGATTGCATCCTTAATCCTCTATATAAAATTAATTCACAAATAAAAATAGCCTATTATACAAAACTTAGTAAACTTCTTCACTTCACACCTCTCTTCACCTCTACCTAAAACCATGTTTCATTATTCCACACCTCCTGAATGCATTCTCAATTCTTAGAAAACACTCACCATAAGATTCTACCATTATAATGATCCATTCTCTTTTGATGCATGTTAAGGCTATGGTTAGAGTTAGAGTACTATGAAAGTGATTTATTTAGCCAATAGGCTATATTGTTGGAATGTTGTCTCATGCCTGAAGACTAGAAACCTTCCTCCATGAACCGTTGGTTGCTTTTAAGTAAGTTGGATTTTTCTTCCCACAAATTTAATGCTTGTCTCTTCTACAACCATTCAATGTAGATTTTTATAAAAAGTGCATTGTATAATTTTTAACCTTAGTTTTTACCCCTACTGGTAGTGATACATCTACTCAGCTCATTGTCACCTCAGACTAACCTACTGCATGGCTGCTCTAATCACCACCAATATTTCTTATAAATATGTTCTAGATTGTAATGCCACTTTCAAACCATTTGCAGTGGACAACAAATAGAAGAAAAGAAATATACCTAACAAATAAAAACACAATAGTATATTTGTTTATGATTAGATAAGAAGGGAGGGGCCCTAACCAATACAAAAAGGAAAAAATACAGCCAAATAGCTTAGAAAAACAAACTGGCCCAACACATCCAAATAGAGAAACAACAATCAACACAGGACCAGTCAGAAACAACAAACACAAGAAATTGTTCAAGGAGCAGCACTTGAACCAGGCAAAGCCATAGAGGGCTAGTATATTTGTTGTTCTTTTTCTTATCCACTATTTAATGGCTAATCTATTGATTGTTGTTTTCCTATTTTGATTTATAGAATACTTTGCTTATCCACTGTTCTGCTATTTCTATTTACTTGCTTATTTTGTTGTCTACAAATTGTTAAAGTCCAAAAATTTTGTAATTGAAATGAGATTTTGAGAGATTTTGCTGATGGCCATTTTTTTGTTTGGTCAAAGTAATTGAAGTATCATCCCCAATTGAGATGCTTTGGAATTTTATTTTCATATGATTACAAGGTAGACCCACTTGATAGAAGTGATATCTTTACCTTTAAAATTTCATTACAGTCCTAGAACTTTGGTATGGTTTGGTGTCCTTTGGCATGCTTGTAGAGGTCTTTGCCTTGATTATAAATGAATATGTAGCTATTATTTAAGACCTCTACATCTCCTTCCATTACTCCAACTAAATCTTCCACCAATTTTTGATGGCCATAAAAGGCTACAAGGTGAAGTGCACTATTTCCATCTAATTTTTTTGCCCTAAGAAATTCACACCCTGCTACTAAATCCTTCTTGATATCTTCAAGTAGCTTTTGAATAAATTACAAATTACCATTCCCTAGCTCGGTAAAGGCCTAGAAAATATTGAGTCCAACTCTACTATTGATGAGGTCATTAAGTGCATTCACATTTTTGACCTAAGTTTACACATAAAGCACACAAAAAGTAGCATTGCTCATTTTAGGACTTGAAATTAGGGTTTTGAGTTGAATTAGGGGCTTACACAATGGCTTAGACACAACTGTAGCAAATATTCCTTCACTATTGAGATTAGAGTCATCTTAGTAAGGTAATATGGAAAATCAATTGTTGATTACTAGAATACTCTCCAGATTTTGACTTGATTTCATATTTAGAGGACGTAAGAAGTGGTTTACTTATTCAGGGACTTGAATTTAGGGTTATTTATTTTACTTGGTACTGTACCGACTATGGAGTTTATATGAATGTTTAGGGCCTTTGTTAGGAAAGAAAAGTTTTTGGAGCATCCATTAAAAAATGAAAAATAAGCTTAAGCCTAGAGAAAAACAAAATAAAGAAAAAATCTCCAAGGTATCATGCTTTTTATTTTCCATTACAAAATTTGACAAAAATAGAGCACATGTCAAAGAAAAGGGCCTGAATGGTCCGTATTAATTAAAGAAAGCTTGAAGGGCCTATATAACATGATCACAACAAGTACAAAACTATTTTAACCCATGTCTGTTGGTGCATCTCATATACACTTTTGATTGTCCAACACAAGTATCTATTAGAGGACCATGTTGCTCACTACGTCCCCAAAGGTGATTGGCCTTTCAAATGTATCAATTTTTCTTATCTATGATAATCCCATTCTTTCGGCTACTTTTGTGAAGCTTGAATTTTATTAGCATTCTTGCGAGCAAATGATTATATATCATTTGATTGGTCACTTTGATGCTTGTTTACCTCAAAGTTCATTTTATGGAGGTTGTCCATAGTAGGGTTCTTATCACTTGGGTAGAGGATTGTTGACAACATTAAGTAATTATAATCCCCTTCTTTTTTGCTCTTTTTTGTGAAGCTTCAAATTTATTAGCATCCTTATGAGTGAATGAATATATATATTTTGATAGGTCACTTTGATGGTTGTTTACCTCAAAGTCCATTTATAAAAGTTTCCCATTGTATGATTCTTTTGTACAAGATTGGTGACAAAATTACACTCTTGAGCTTCCTAGTATGTATTGAATTTCTATATATTTTACATGAATTTAGTTTTCTGATATATTTGGGGCATATATATTTTACATGATTTTGTATGGTTCTTTTGTAGACGATTGCTGACAACATTACACTCTTGACCTTCCTAGTATATATTGAATTTCTATATATTTTGCATGATTTTTGGTTGATATATTTGAATGTATATATACAAATTCTTCAATCCCTATTGTTCTTAGTCAATCTCCAGGTTTTGTTTATCCATCATCAATGGGAGGAGCAGCCTTTGTCAATTCTATGGGGCCCCACACTGGTGGGAACCCTCTAATGCTACCTCCTAACCCACATGGTCCTTATTCTTAGAGAGGTCATTCACTTGACACCTACACTTATGATTGTTGGTTCAATTTTGGGTGTCCCACAGATGGGATACCTTGTACAACCAACCATGCATAACTAATGTAAAATAGGGAGGAAATGGTGGATATGTTGAATATTGATGTTAAGCAACATATCATAAACCCAAGGGATATGAAATGGGTTCCAACCACCACATATTGCACCATGCTAGAAGGGTTATTGACTAAAAATGGAATTGTTTCATGTTATATGACTTTGAAGAGGAGGAGATGTACATGCAACAATTTCTGTAAATACATGCTATAGAGGTCACTAGATTCATCTTTTTTAATATTTTTGTACTTTGTGTTTGTCCCCTTCATCAATTTGATGGTTGCATGAAACATCAATTTTTTTCTTTCTATGCCTTCAACTATGGAGTCCAAGTAAGACAACTTGTTATTTGAAAAATACATAATGTTATAGCAATTGAATCTCAACTTCCATAAATCTTTTACATTTTATGTTGTGTACTCCTTTCTTTACAATCCAATTGTAAAGAAAAGAGTTTATATTTCCCTTTTGTTTCTTACTCCACCCTGCAAATAATTTGTATCTCTTGTATGTTTTATGTAGCTTTAGAAGCTCTTTTATAGTCAAATATGCTTCATTTACACCTCCATGGAAAGATTTTTTTTGCTGGTAATATCGTATTTGACATCAAAGTTTCTTAAAAAAAAAAACCTTTGAATTTCCAGTTACCTATATAATTCTATTGGCATATTCCTTGAAACCTCTCCAACTACAAGTGCTAGTTTATATCCCCTAACGAAGTAGAGCCACTACTACATATATATTTTATGTTTTAATTGTCTTAAATTAAGACAATAAAAAAATACCTTTTCTAAAATAAACTTTTTATTTCCCTCTCCTGTATCTTTTGCCATTTCTTTGATCGAACCCTAGTTTTTTCTCTCCTCCAAAGTTAGCGGAGAGGTTGGCTGAGGATATTTTCACAAAAAAGGCATTTTCACAAGAAGGTGCGCGGGGTGATTGTCACAACCAAGGTGAAAGTCATTGTCATCAACAACAGCCACGGTCAAAGCAGGTAATTTCATTTGAAAGCGAGTCAAAGGCAGGCAACCAAACAGCTGGTCGACTACACAATCAGGTGCATGAAAACATTTTTAACTCACACCCAATATTTTTCTCGAATTCAAGAATCGAGTACCCGAAAACTTTAATGTTTCCAGATGCTTAATATTGGTTTATGGGCGCATTAACTTGTGGTATCCCTTTATTTTTTAGGGTTTATGGTTTGATTCGAAGGGATACATTATGCTTATCTTTGGTGCCAGATCAGGAAAGAAATTATAGAAAAATGCTTTTCAGATCATTTTGTGGCCTACATTTTAGAGTTTTTCCTAAAAAAAAATCTTTATTTTACCTATTTCGCCAGCTGATGCCGAAATAGAGAGGAAGGTGAATACAGAGACCATTCAATTGAATTCTGTAACATCTCATTATTAGTAGAATGTAATTGCTTGAAACAAACGGTTTGCTAAAATAGATCATGAAATGATTTGAACTCACATTTTCTCCCTCCACACTCAAAATCATACTGCTTTCAATTGATGTTCTCGGAGAAATAAAAAGTAAAAAATCAAGAGTCCTTAACCCACGTAGGAGGTTAGGGAACTCGACCATAGATCGATAGATACTTTCTCGTCATATCTACAAAATATTCTATTCTCTCACTTCTATTCTTGAAGTTTCACACATTTGGGCCGTTAGTCATACTTATATCATTGGATTTGCATATGTAGTTGCGCAACATTCAAATCTTGCAATTTTTTTCTCTGTTTTTGCATACAGTTTAACTTGATGGTTATGATTATATCATTTGAATTGTATAGGGTAGTTGCACAGCATTCAAAACTTTTGATTTGAACTTACCCGATTTTTCATGCATTTTGTTTGCTAATTACAATTATACCATTTGATTTGCATATGGTAGGCATAAAGGATTCAGATCTTTTAATTTTAGCAACTCTGATGTTTGCCTGGTAATTGCATTTATTTGATTTCATTTGATTCCTGCATTCATATCTTTGAATTCAAGCTATCTGGTTTTTCATAGATTTTGTGTGGTGGTAACAATTATAATATTTGATTTACATATGCTACCTGCGCCTCCTTTAAATCTTTTAGTTTAAGACTTTAAGTTCTATTGGTAGTTACAGTTACATCATTCGATTTGTATATGGTAATTCCACAACATTCGAATCTTATTTTCAAGATCTTATTTTTCTATTCATTTTCTTTAGTAGTTACAATTATACCATTTCATTTGCATATGGCACCAGGTGTAAATGTTACCAAGAGCTTATGTTAACTGCAATAATCACACCTTCTTTTGCAATTTGTTTTTCAGGCCCACTGGTGATCCGGATCAGCCTTGCATTAACTTACTCTAGCACAAAGATTTTGGCTACACAAGTGGCCAGTCTGCCAATGCCACTAGCACAAGCAACATTGCACTGCAGCTCAATAAACTCTGCTAATTTTCCCTGTCAGATGGCCTTGAAAATTTTTACAACATCACATGCCAATGTCACCATGGCGGGAGTTTCACTTGACTCAACTTCTGACATATAAGCTGCTTCTCTCAAATCTTTTTCTAAGCTCTGATACCAATTTGATAGGGAGGTTGCAAGAATCAATCACCCTAATTGAGAGGCTGCAGGAAGCAATCATAGATTCCTGCGCTAGGCCTTGTCATAGACCTCCTTGGTGAAATTGTTGTTCCACCCTAACCTATAGGAACTCTACCTTGTCTAAGTTCCCCTGGTTCTCCTTCCAACCTCACTATCTTGACAAATTTTGAAACAACCAAACCAATTCTTGTTTCAATGCTTCACTCTCCTTTGGCCCTTAATTTGCCCTAAAGACCAAATCAACTCCACCTTCTTCTAGGTTCTTGCAGGGGTTAGAAAAGGTTACAAAGACTTCAAAATGGCTTGTCTAGGGTTCTTAGACAACCACAAGTTTCTATCTTACCACCGCTTTCACAAAATGCTTTCCTAGGGTTTGAAAGGCTAGTAGCCTTTGAGCCCCTATTAGGCCTCCAACTTTAAGAAAACTGATGATTATTCACAAATTTCTAAATAACGACCCAAACTCTCTTCAAGACTATTGGTTCATTTGTTCATCACCTTACGATTTTAATAGTCTCAAGCCCTAATTGTCCGTACAAAGCTTAGTCTTGAAAATGGACAACAAACTAGGGTTTCAAAACTTTTAAAAACTGTTTTAAGACTGTCAGAAAACTCTCCTAGCAAATGGATTAAAAAAGCCTCTTCCTAATCACCATGCATAGTCAGGACCCTTTCCTAAATTCTCAAGAAAGAATTTCTCAAAAAACTTTATTCCCCTGCAAATTATCCTTGCTGTCCTGTAGCCTTTCCTAGCTGGGCTCTCACTGTCTCGCCTAGGGCAAGGCTTTTCTCCTAGCTCCTGCAACCAAAGAAAACCTAACACCTACCATATTTACAAGCATGGAGGTAGGGCACATTTCCCAAGAGGCCATACAATTTGTACGGTGGGAAGGTGCTCTAAGCCTCCATTTATTCAACACCGCCTGATTCGGGCTAGAAAACACAGGAAACTGAAGTATTTAAAAATACAAGTTGAAAACAACCTACAAAAGCAAAAAGAAAGGTTCACCTAGATTGTATAAAGTCTAACACTACATACTACACACAGAAAGATAGCAGTGTCACGCTGTTAAAGATCAGTTTCAACACAAAAATGCAGAAAAATTATCTTTTCAACGCTGTTTTCTCCAATCTTCAATTAGGACACTCAATAACAATGCTTCTAACCCTGCCTCAGGGTCGAGTCTGCCCTTAAATAGGCTTCCACAACCATTTAGGAGCTTGGGTCGAGCTCATAGATGACCTAATGATGTAAAATATAAAACCCCATGTGTTTTCTAACACTTTGACTAGGTTGGTAAAGATGACAAGTTGGGGCTTCAAAACCCATTCATGATTGCCACCTCCCAAACCATTGATCATAAATTGATCAAGTATTATTCAAAACAACAAAACCTAGCTAGATGGTCAACATGACCTCAAAAATAACACAACAAAAATTTAGACTTCCTTCAAGACTCCAGTAAAACCCAAGTTTCCCAGGTGCTCCTGCACCAGTCTCAGTCATTCTACTTTGCAGCATATATATTTAGGAATATGATAAGTCTCTTAATAAATCACAAAGTGCCCTTGTAGTTGATATTATGATTAAGTGCTAGATGCAAAATTTATATCAGATGGTATTGTAATAATATAGATTTAAATACATAAATACTTTTGGATTGTTGAAGGAAACTCCCCATTCAAACTTTTACAATGTAAGAATGATTTTATTTCAATCTGGTTCTGTGCAGAACCCAACTCCTTATAAACACTTGGCTTGAAAAGCAACATGACAACTGGCACCTGTGTAGACCATGTCATCCAAGTAGATTCAAATATTTTATGCACAAATTGAACCACAAATTTAGATTATTGTGCATTTAATTAACTTATTTCACCTTTTTTGTTATTATTTGTGTTTTTGCCACAGGGCATTTCTAGAGTAAGTCCACCGAGAATGCATCTTGTTGGCATGCAAGATCCGATTATGCCATCCGATACACCCAATGTTATGCAGAAGGTAAGATTCAATCATATGTTTGTGTGGGTTTGATTATGTTATTTCCCCTATTATACTACTTTAATATTTATATTTGTGCCTTGCAGGATGTTTTAAAATGTGTCATGCCCTCTACATCTAGACTAGAAACACCTATCACAAGAGTGGCATCAAGCTATTACAAGAGCATGCGAAGACAGTCAACAGTTGCAAGAAAAAAGAATGGCTTTGAGAGGTGAGCAGTCCAGTCAAGTTGCAAGAAGGCAATTTCATAAACATAAGGACAGTGAATCAATGATAATCTGTGATAGCAAAGATAAGAAGTGCATCTGTGACAATCTATGATGATAGTGGAGTGAAAATCGGTGTTCCACGGAGTCTCCTGAAGGGGACGCGTCTCCATGTGGGGGACGGGTCTCGGAGACGGGGGGACAAGGGGTCTAAGTTTGGGGACGGCGGGGGGACGGCGGCGGGGGGGCGGCGCTGATATACATAGGGTACTTGAATAACTAGTTATAAAAAGATGTTTTAGAATAACAATTCAAATTAAACTTTGGCAAATTAGTAAAATTGCAAATACTAACATTTTGAATACTTGAAAACTATTAGTAATCACTAATCAAATAAAATATTAAAATTTGACAAATGAAATTGTCGAATTTGAGATTTCTATTATATGAATATCGAAAATATGACATGTCACATCATAATATCATATCATAATGATAAAAATAAGTAGCATGAGTACATTGATAGTTTGATATCATAATCAAAATAAGTACAAAATGCAAAAATGTAGTTAAGGGAGGCCTCTAATCATCCCCAAACTCCTCATCACTCGAACTACTAGAATCCTCGCGATCAAGCACTGCCAAACTAATACCAACCAGCCCTGCATCTGAAGCCGAAACTGCAGCATCCTCATCAATCTGTGCTGGCTCCTCTGGGTCTACATCCCACCGTGCTGCTGGACTCTCTTTGTACAAAAGTGATTTGCGGTCAATGAGACACAAAGCACTATGTACAGCCACAAGCTTCTCTGCTCTCCTAGAGGTAAGTCTGTTCCTCTTAAGAGAGTGGATGAAGCTATATGTAGACCAGTTCCTCTCAGCAGCTGAAGAACTAGAAACCTGAGATAACAATCGAATGGCTAGAGTGGTAGTCAAAGATCCTGATCCATGGCAAGTCCACCACAAAATTGGGTCCTCCTGCGCCATAGTTCGCATATCCATCTTGGCTGCATCTGAATAACCTCTAAGAGTGGCAAATTTGGTCCACTCAGTGCGAATCACACTGGCATCTACATCATCATACATCCTCTCAATGCACCTAAAGAACCCTGCCTTCACCTCTGCATCCTGTATCGGTGTTACTCTACCAGGCCTAGTCAAGTACCACTTAGGATTAAGTGCATAGGCTGCCATGTGCAAGGGAGTGTTGAGCTTCTCCCATCTCCTGTGAATGATTGGCTGAATGTGCTCGTGGTAGAATGCTAATGTAGGGTCCCTCTCTCGCACAACAGCCCTCATCTGATCAAGCATAGAATCAATGCACTCATACACCTCTCCAAGGCTAGGTGCATCCGCATCCCCATACCTGATAACCTGGAAAACTGGTTTAATGATGGCAACAATATATTTTGCATCAGCCCAAAACACATCGCTCTTCACTGTATCCTTCACCTTCCTCCCATGCTCTGTCCTAGACTCGGCCCACCTACTCCAATCTGCTGTCATGACCATGAGTTGCAGTGCCTCTTGCAACTCAATCATTCTGTCTAAGAGAATGAAATAAGAACCATATCTCGTATCAGTAGGTTTCAGGAACTCCTTCTTAGCGAAGGTCCTGAAAAGTGCATGTGATGTGTGGTGGTTGCAGATAAACATCTGCACATCTCTCGCATCATGAACCACTGCTCTAATCCATTCAATCTTTCCCATGTCCTTGAGTGCATTGTTCATGGCATGCACACAACATGGGGTCCACCAGATATGCCTATAAGTAGCCTCAATAAGTCTCCCTGCAGCTTTGCACACATGCGCAGCATCTGTCACAACTTGGACCACATTTTGTGGCCCAACCTCCTCAATAGCACCTCTGAGAACCTCAAACTGAAAATCAGCATCTTTGCGATGCCCTGAACAATCAACTGCCTTAAGAAAATATGGGCCCTCAGTACATGTAACCATGATGTTAATGAGTGGACAATGGCTAATGTTCGTCCACCCATCCATGACTATGCTACATCCTGTCTCAATCCAACACTCCTTCATCTTCTCCATCAACAAATTGATCTTGGAATAGTTCTTATCCAAGATCGCTGTCCTCAATTTCGTCTCACCTGGTGGCACATATGATGGTCCTCCCTTTGCCACCATCGATATCATATCCTTAAAATAAGGAGATCGGGCAACATGAAACGGGATGCCATTGGCAAAGAAGAACTTGCCAATGGCATCATCTATCTCATCCTTGAGCTGCACATTAAACAAATCTGCAATGGGGTTACTTTGAGTTTGACTTTGCACTTTCCGTTTCCCCCTCCCCTCTCCTGCATAGGCACTAGAAGAAGAACCTGGTGTCCCTCCTACTCTCGTCTGCAAAGTATGGCTAGATCTCTGTTGTTGGCTATGCTGAAGCTGTGTCCTATGAGACAAAGTAGTAGGCACAGGTGCAACTGGAGTATCATCATGAACACCCCATAACTTATTTATTTCAATTTTGAATTTCAGGTTTTCCGGTTTTAATAAAAAACGACATATCCCCACACCTTTTCCTTTAATGAAAAGGAGGTGTGCATTAACTCTAGTGATGCTGCCATACCACCCACCACCACAAAAGTTGCACTTCCACCTCCTTGTGCCACCAGTTGTTGCCGCTTGCGGTTGCCTGCTTAGATCTTTTGTTGCAAATTGTTTGAGAGGGGAAGTGGGATCAAAAGGACCCCTAGCATACTTTGCCAATATTGCAGAAGGGCAATTTACATTACTTGCTTCACTTGCCATGGAACTAGTTTGGACTTCATGCTCATCCCCATGGTCATCCCCCTCAACCCCAGGTTCATATTCAGGATCAACATCACTATGTGAATGAGCTTCATCCTCACTCATGTTGATGTCATCATTGTCATGAGAGCTCATTGTGACACTGCAATAAACAAATAAATTCTATAAGTGCCTAGTTTCAGCCTAGTTTCTGTTTAACAAATTTGAAAATAAAATTTTAAAATTTCATGATGAATCTTGATGGAAAGATGAAAGAAAAAAAAATGAGCCTTGAAATGAAAATTAAGAATATGAATATGCATTTGCAGCCATGTATATGAAATTATGATTAAATTTTTAATCATAATTTCATAGACATGTGGCTGCAAATGCATATTCATGTTTTGATTTTCATTTCAATGCCCATTAAAAACATCAAACTACATTTTCAAAATGAATCTAAAAACTTGGAAAACAAAACAAAAAAAAATTGAAAAAACTAAGAAAAACAGTCATAAAATCCTACCTTGTGCTTGAAAAATCCTTCAAAATTGGTGTAGAATGCTCCTCCTCTTCTTCTTCTTTCTCCTTCTCACCCCTCTTGCACTTGCAGCACCTCAAACTCACTCTTTCACTCACTCTTCTCACTGGTTTTCCTCTTCTTCACCTAGCTGCTCCAAAACATCAAATGCATATATGAGTAAAAAAGAAAGCAATTTGAGAGTTTTATTTCATTTAGAGGCTTTGAGATGGGTCCCATAGGCCTTTAGGGTTCGGCCCCATGCACAAACTTCAAGAAAAATAAAAGATTTAAAAAAAAAAACACTTTAAAATGCGTCCCAGCGCGGGAGACTCTGGGCGTCTCCGAGACGCCGAGGGACGCTTGGACGTCCCCCTCGGAGACGCCCAGCGTCTCCCCCGAGAGACGTCTCACGTCCCGGGGCGGTGGCGGGACAAGGGCGTCTCCCCGTCCCCAAGTCTCTGGCGTACAAAAGGGGAGGCGTCTCGTGGAACACTAGTGAAAGTAGAGGTTCATCAAGCACAATTTCAGGGGAGTGGAGCACATAACATAAATGACTATGAGGCTATTCATGGTGATCTTATATGGCAGAATATACACAAAAACAAAAGTATAGTTGGCAGATATTATAAAGTGCAGATTTGGAAACTAGAGGCCATAAGAACAAAGAAAGAGTTTTGCCACATGGTGTCAAGGAGTTAAAAACCAAGGTGACTATCCTCTGGATAACAAGAATGTTTATGGGAAATGATTGAATGAGCAGATCATAGTGAATAAAGTGATGGAACATAATGAGAATTTAGTGTTTGTGAAGTTTTTGCAATCTAAGGAGGACAGACATCTTAAAATTTTCTAGTGTTGTCAACAACAGTAAATAGTGGTAGCAAACCTCCAATAAAAAGGGTGAAAAGACCGTGATTTCCTTGAGGAAAAGAGCAGCCACAGTCAACAAGTTGAGGGCATTTAGGAGGTAGTTTGCTGATTTGGACAAGAAGTTGAAGGCATCTAGGAGGCAGTTTGAACAAGAATGGACAAAGGTAAGTATCTAGAGAGGTTGAGAGAAGATTCAAGAGCTTTTCTAACAGTCAAGCAAAGATAAGACCTTTTCCCAGCGACCAAGATAAAGTCAAAAAGTCAGCAACAGTCATGGAGGAGTCATTTAATAGTCTTTGATGTTGTCCTACTTTCTCTCCAATGTAGGATAGCCAAAAAGGAAACTAGGCTCATTTTTAGCTGATAGGCTATTTATTGTGGGCACAGCCCACTGATTTTGTCTCACGCCTGAAAAAAATTCGTCAGAGGTCTGAAAAATTCTCGTCGGAAAATAATATCATTGACTGAAAAAACGTAATTGTTTGCATGGCTGAAATTTATGTTGATGAAAATTCGTGTGGCAAAAACTGGTAAAAGCTCGGCAAATAATTACTTAGAAATCACATAGCGAATAGGGGAGAGGGCCCATGGTCGGCACCTAACCGGCTTCTAATTATCCTCGTGAATTTCAAATCACTCCCAATTTTTACACTGCTTACTTGGCAAGTTCGCTTATAACTAAGGTTTCGGGCCACATCATCAAATATGATGCCACATCAGCATGTTTTTGTCAAGGTGTCAAAAAAAAAATAGTGAGACCAATTCTCGTGCATTACATCATGAGTAGTTGAGTTGATGTGGTATCACATGATTGGTTGCTTTTAGATCAAAAGCATACATTTTGTTTAATTATGGGTAATCAAATCACAACTATTGGACATTATATAAACGACTATTGGGTATTATATGTACGATTGGGTGCACGACTATTGGACCCCGCACGACTATTGGGCCCTCTCCCTAGATAATGGGAGGTTTCTCATCCTTTTCTACGCAACGGAACACCGATAAACTCATCCTAGCAATGAGTGCCATTATATTTTTACCGTTTATATGCATGGTGTCTTCCTTGTTTTCCATGGTGGTCAACACTTTAATGCTGCCAGTTATTCCAGTTTTAGCTATGTTTCTCTTGGGCGACAAAATAGGTCATCGGAATGTTGTTAGGGATTTGGGGATTTGTTTCCTATGCTTATGGCGGCTACCAAGAGTCAAAAAAGGTGGAGGATCTTCCATTGCCAGCCTCCCCAGTATAGCACGGGAGGCGCTTTCAATGAAGACATTGGTGGTTGAATCTTTAATGTGGGCCGTTGCGAAGGCGGTTTTTATATAAACGACACAAATTGTGTAAAATCTTGAGGTAAATCTCATAGTTCTAGTAAATTTTAATTTTTTGGAATCTATAGGCGACCGTAAAAGAATTTTGTTTGATTTTTTTAGGGTTTAAAATTACAGGGTTTCAAATTGTATGGTTTGAATTTGATGCATTTAGCATGTTCTATTGTTTTTGGAGTGGTGTACCGAATGAGTTTTGAGGGTTGAGATTTTGGGTGGAGAACACTTTGCAGATATTTTGGTGTACATGGTTTTGTTTTCATTCCATTTACAAATTTATGAATATATAAGTTTAAGAACAGAAATGTGGAGTGTCCTAGATAAATGCATCTATTTCCCAAATGAATTGCATGTAGCAGCAGACAACCATCCTTCAGAGGTGGTTTTCCTTCTGGAAAATTATAAGAGCCTCCTGCAGTCAAACAGTTATCTAAACATTATTTTTTTATTTCAAAATTTAAACCCTAGATTCACCAATGGACTTTTTTTTTTGAAAAAATAATACTTAGAATTCTGAAATTGTTTTCATATTGTTATTGACTCTTTAATTCCTTCAAGCAGCCTCCTCAGCTTTGTGTTTCCTTCAACTTCTCACAGTGACAATTGTGGTGTCGACATCTTCTCCTACCCTCTTCCACAGGCTCATAGGCTTTATATCCATTGACAAAGTAAACACAAATTTAGGGAGGGATATCTCTACTAGAATGGATTTTAAGGTCTTAATCTTTATATAAATAACTATGCCAATAGACATTTTTCTGTGGAGCATGTTGAGCTCCTATACAATATCAGATGGCAATAGTCCAAAACAGTTGTCAGGTACATCCAAATGATTGCAGCTATTAACATCAAATTACGGAAACAACAAAGTATAATATGAAAATTAGCTAATGTTTATCTTTCATGAGTTTGGAAGCAATGATTTTTTTATTGCTTGCATTTCTTGCAACTTAAATGCTCTAAGAAAGTGTCCTTAACAGTTGAATGGCAGGCTTATAAATTTGTCACTTTTTTTAACAAATTTACACATGGATTTTTTGTGGTTTGCATGCATTTATTTTGGTTGTGGGTGGTTGCTACAGGGTGCTTGCAGCATAAACAGGAGGTGCGGCCTGTTAACTATGGCAGCTTTTTTATACTGTGAATTTTTTCCTTTGTAGTAGGTGGTATTTTGTTGTTTGTGCTACCAAACAATTAAGGGGCCCTGTCTCTGGTTCCACATTTTGCGTACATCTCTGTGAGGGAAGCAGCAACTATAACCTGTGACAAAAATAGCCCTTCTATTATGCTTTCACGAATGTTGATACTCTGTTCCGAGGCTCCTGTTTTGGCACAAGAGTTGAGAATGTTCTCAAGGGTTGTTGAGTGTCTTTACACATGCCAGTTGCATTTTCTTGAAAGTTTCTCAAGATATTTCAACAAATCCATTTTGTCCATATTCTACAATAATTTCAGTGCATGGGACCAGTGTGAGGTAAGGTAAAATCTGTGCAGAAAGGGGGTTAGGGAAAGGAGCAACGGGATCAAGATTTGCCTCCTTATTTATGCCAATCCAGGAAAGAACTGACATTATTTTCATGTCTCTTGAGCCTTAAATCTAACAAAACTTATTTGTACTCTCATCAGTGAGGAGCAAAGAGAAATTGATTAATAATAAATATCCACGAGTGAAGAAATATGAAAGAAATGACTGATATTTAAGAGTAAATGGAATCAGAGGATATGATGAATTATTGAATGTGAAAGATGGTTTCTTTGTGCACAGATTTTGGGGTTATGTGATCAACCTTGTTGATTATATAATTAGCCCTGTTGGTTGTTTAATTAGCTCACAAGGTGTAATCAACCCTTTGTGTAAAACGCCCTCTTTCTTCTCCTATCCTATTGGAAAGTTTTAATTATCTGATTTATTGCATTAAACAACAAATCAAGAGTGGATATTTCGATTTTGTATTCCAATTAACTTAATTACAATTGAAACAAATTAATTTGAATAGTCAGTAGCTAGCACCTACGATCTGCTCATGACAGTCTATTATTTCCAATGTGTTAGACATCTTCAATTGTGATCAATTGCATGACTTTCAACTTCTATTTCCAGCTAATTAAGTTTCATTTGGAATTCTCCCAAGTTTCATGAAAAGATACATATCGCACTTTGATGGCTTTGTCCTATTAGTTTGGTGATTTCTAATTTTTTCGAATCTGTATGCGACCTTCAAATAATTCTGTTTGAATTTGCACGGATTAAAATGAGAAGGTTTATTTTTTTTTTGTTTGGTATCTATGCCACTATGACTCTAATTTTTTTGAAAACCAGTTAGTTTATAATTTAAATAATACCCTACTAAAATGTTTACCCTTTTTCTCATCTTCTCTACTTGCTTTTGATATATTGATTTTTTCATATGAAATGTACCCATGCATATCCTGGAACCCCAGCGTGTGTGGGGCCCTTCAACAATATTAGCCCTTCAACAATATTAGCTGTTAGAGGTCCAATGGCATTTGCGTCAACATATTCTTTTGAGGGCTTCCCAATCAGATCCTTAGAAACAAGAATAAACCCAAATTTTCATTCAGTTACCTATCCAAGCGGCATACAAGTTTACTCTCATGGCTAGAAATACATAATCAAAGTGATAGAAGATGTTTTATGTTTCAGACAAAATTCTAACAATCAACCTTGTACAAGCTATACAAAGTACAAACAACCTTACTACCACCTTTCAGCTTAGATTCCTAGCTTCAGAGATAACAATTCCAGGGAAATCCATCCTTTAACTCCTTCATTTAACAAGTAAGGCCTAGCATTCTGCAGGGCTGAAACCCTGGCGAATTTATAACAGCCAAGTCAAACCACTTCACCTGTGAACCATGGCCCAACTGATTAGATTACTTATTACCATTGTCTTACAAAGGAAATTTCAGAAGAAAGGATACTGTACAATGAGTTTCAAGCAACTTTAAAGAATATATGCATGAGCTTCCTTTTCTCTCTTTGCTGGTTTGGGCTGCCACCTCAATATAATTAGATAGACATTGTCATTAGCAATAACATTTCACAATCAAATATATATCCAAACTTGTTTTTAACAAAAGCAGCAAGTTTATAATTCAGACCAATTGTTGCCATTAATATAACAACAATCAAATAGGCAAGCATTGACAGAAGCTGTGTAATCCAATTAGATTTACCCAAAAACATTTTCAATGCAAAAATTGCTTTCTTGTACTCATCTGGACCAGATTTCACATACAGAAACATAGAAAATCCAGGAAAAAATTAGAATCTGGACTAAAGCAATGGACTAGACATGCATGGGTAGGGTAATTTAGATTTAGAGAGATTAAGGCAGCCATATAATGTTTTCGGTACACACACTTCCATTACTTTATGAAGATCGTTGCTAAGAAAAGAGTTTCAGTCAGACAGACATTGCCATTATCTTTTAAGCTTCTCTCAGAACCCTTTATCATGAAGTTAGTATCTATTTACTGTCAACTTCCTTGCTTTATTGTTGTGATTCATGCTTTTTCTTATTTCCATTAAGGCATATGCATAAGGTATCCACCCACTTCATGGTCTTTGCTCCTTTCATATTGTTCACAAGCCACAACAAAGAATGACTGCATATGCATTATCCATCAAGGTTACATCTATCAAAATAGCTTGGATCAGTTGCAAGTGCTAACTACAGGGCTACCAACAATCTTGCACTATATGTCCTGAATTCATTGATTTATTGTTGCCCCTGATCTATTGTCAGTGTTACCAAAGGTTTTAACTAGCACCTTGACAAGATCTCACAACACTTTGCAATGAGACATAAACCAAAAACAGTCGTGCACTACTCTATCATTGTTTGTTTCTTACCATCACCATAAATGCAAACATTCATGTTAGCTACAAAATTCATATGTTAAATGATCATGCAGCTTATGTATCTCTGTAGCATTATGTCTTGTCAGACCTGTAGCTTATAAATCTGTTTTATTTTACTTCATTCTCAATATAGACTTGACTACATCTTTCAAACTCACAATATTGAATATAGACACATCACATATGTACTGTCAACTTCATTGCTTTATTGTTCTCCTTGAAGTCTGCTCACTATGTGATTCATGCTTTTATCATGAAGGTGGTTACAAAATTCATATGTTAAATGATCATGCAGCTTATGTATCTCTGCAGCATTATGTCATGTTAGACCTGTAGCTTATAGTCTGTTTAATTTTACTTCATTCCTAATATAGACTTGACTACACCTTTCATACTCACAATATAGGCATATGCAACACCTCCAATCAATGCATACCAATCTCAATGTACTCAGCTCTGTGAAATGTGATTTCATGATCTTTTGAGCTTCTCACAAAACCCTTTATCATGAAGGTATGATCTATTTACCGTCAACTTCCTTGCTTTATTGTTCTCCTTGAAACCTGCTCACTATGTCATTCATGCTTTTTTCTTATTTGCATCAGGGCATATGCATAAGGTATCTAACCACTTCATGGTCTTTGCTCCTTTCATCTTGTTCACAAGCCACAACAAAGAATGACTCCATATGCATTATCCATCAAGGGTACATCTATCACTGCCTTGGGTGGTCTTTATATCACTGTGTCTTTGGCATCTTCAACTTCATTCACCCCTGACTTGCAGCCCTGTATATTGTCCTAATTATGATAACTGGCTATTTATTAAGAGCATTAAGCATACACTGTCACTAACTATCCATTCTCCTGTTCATATTAGCTCTAGCTTTTTGTAGATTTTCATGTCTTAAACCCTTTAATCACTGTGTTGTACCCATACAAAAGGACTGTCCTTGTATCTCCTTTTTGATGGAAACCTTTAACATCTTCATGACTGCCTTAAATGACTGCCACCTGTTGCCCCCTAGATTTCTGCCCTTCATGACTGTGTTGTACCCTTGCAATTTCAGAAACTAATAAGAGTCATAACTTCTGAAATTCCACTCATCCATTGTGGGCTTTATATGTTTATTTATTTAGAATCCCTCAAATTAGCTTGGATCAGCTGCAAGTGCTAGCTACAGGGCTACCAACAATCCTGCACTATATGTCCTTAATCCATTGATTTATTGCTGCCCCTTAAATCTCATAGTGACTGTGATTTTGGAGCCACATTCATCAGAATAACCACACCATAGATCATCATTGTAGGTATCATCTTTAAGATTTCCAAGACATTCAGGTGCATCTACCTCTACAGGTTGAGATGCTGAACAATAGAAATATTAGGAGGAAAACATTTTCATCAGTCATTAACTTGTTGAGAAATTCTTTAGTAGAGGCAAGTATAAAGTTAACCTCAGGTCTCTGACATGTGCAATGAAACACAGCCTCTTAGAACAAAAGCTTCAAAATGATGAAAGCATAATCCTCCCATTAGGGGTCTGACTGTGCAAGAACTCTGAGAGACTCAAAGTGAAAAACTAATGATAATTGAATGTGAAAAACTACCGCCTGTCCTCTCAAGGTACAGTCAATATGCATGGAATACATCCTTCGCTTCTTTGTGCATTGCTTAATCTGGAAGAATCTGAGCAATGTTGGTGCAAACTTCACTCAATTTGGTTTGCTCCAACAATTATCTTGCTTTCATTGCTAACTCAGAGAAGCTGATATGGTTGAGAGCAGAAAACTGAACCACTGCTCCCAGTATGTAGCAAGATTAGGATAAACTACATCTTCTGTTAGTAGTAAAATTAATTTGTTTCTTCCTTTTGACTCCCTGATGAGAAAGGACCATGTCCACCACCTTCAGTTAATCTTTTTATGTTGAAGTCTGAAATCTTTTTATGTTGATGCCTGAGACCTTCAATCATGTTAGCCTACATATTTTTACTAAAAATCTCTTCTGATTGGACAATATCTGCTGATTTATTTGCACCTTTGAAATTTATCTTTGGTCTAACAATTCCTGCCACATCTCATTCATGGTGTGTACTTGTGCTTTATTTTTATGCTTTCCACTTTGGTGGTTTTGCGAATGACAAAATGACAAATCCCAACAAGAACAATATTAAGAAGAAAATAAGGCATGACAGGATGGAACACAATGCATGTGACTACTCTTCCTCGATTAAAGAACCCCCAATCCCAAGTTCAGAGTATTATTCATAATGCATACAAGAGTTTTCATAGAGAATCCCCTTGATCGTGATTATGGTCAGTGGTTCTGCTTATGGGAAACAGAAAGGATAATCAATGAACCACATACTTTAAAACTCAACTCTTCCAGTATTCAAAAGTGAGATTTCTATATGGATTCCAATTGTTTAATATTATTGAAGGAAGAACAACCATATAAATGATAAGCATATACTATCATTTAGTCCCAAAAGCCAGTAAACCAAAGAATGCCTACAAGTAGGAATTATCGATTAAAATAGATTATGTGCCAAAGCTCACAACCCGGGTCCCAGAGCAAAGAAATTCAACGTGACCAAGGATAATGAAACTGGATACCAAAAGTTACATTATATTTTGGGTTAAGCTCCAGCCTAAACTGCAGCCTCCAACGGAAGATTATAGACATGTCAAAATAAGTAGTTATATAACTTCTAAGCAAATGAAGTAGTCTTTCCAATGAGAATGAAGAAGAATTTTTTTTTCCATTTTATTCGCTGCAAACTCTCTTCTTACTTCTTTGAAGCTGCCTAAGTACTCCTTTTTCAATTTCACTCAATATATTGACTTCTCAAACAGAAGAATGGGAAAAAGATTTGAAAGCCGCTGTTGTTATGTACTGCCCAGCTGCATACCTTTTCATGTTCTTAGCTGAAAATGCAGCTTTCTAAACCAGTTACTGTTATTTGAAATTTACTTGCCTTGACATAAAATGATTTGTTGGATCACCTTTCTTCACTGAAACAACAATATACTTTATTAAAGTTCTCTAAGGCTGAGAACAAAAATAGTAATTTCACCCAATTTGCATGTTCGCCATAGAGGAAATTTAAGAATAAAACAACAGTTTTACTTTACATAAATTAGTGTTGACTTCATTGTTTGCATGCTTATGGTGGACAAAAACATGGAATAAACTTCTAATCTATTTTGCATTAGGAGTTTGCATGTTGTTATCAACAGTTGAAACGTGTTCAGTGCATTAATATAGTTGAAGTTGATTAAAATCAATGAGATAGTATTGCTGTACCAAATATTTTCTGGTTCAAAAACAGATTCAAACAATTATTAGTATGCAGGTAAACAATTGCTACAGAATCACAACCGAAAGAAAAAGTAGATTTGCTATTCTCCTCAAAATTATATTTTCAAGATTCTCAGTTTATTCTATGCAAATTTGGACAGCTTCAATACACTTCATTAATATTTTTGTACACATTACTTTTCAGTTTACTAAATCATGGCTTTTTCCACTGGTATTCAATGTGGGACTAAACATTGCATGGAATGATCATTATTATTATATAAAGAAATGAGCACTCAAATTATTTATTTTCAAAATTATTAGGATTTATTTATTTCTTTTTGATTTAGCCACACATTTCATTAGAATAAACAAAACAAAAAATAAGTGACTTATGCATTATGGATCATTGTTAAATTGGAATATGAACTCAAATATAACTCGAGCATTTTGACATATATCCCTTCATAACTGATCTACATGTACAAACCCATCATCAAAGTGGTGCACAGTGGTGCACATAGAGGCCAATTAATAAATATGTTCTACATGAATTATTTATTATCGTAAAATTATCTTTATAAGTCATCAGAAATATTGTTGAATGCCATTCATTTCTCAATGCTCATCTATATAAGTATAAAAGGAAAAAAAAAAATGATTCCTGAACATAATTAGATATAACTCAATTAATTTTATTTATTTACATGTTAAATTAAGAACTAACAAAAACTTTGAAACACGTTTCATGCAACATATAACTCAAAAATGCATTTTAATTTGACAAACACAAATATAGTATAAGGGTCAGCCATATATAATGCTGGTAGAGCACAAATAATGTGTGGAGCCAACGTGTAAAACATTTGTTATCAACATGACATCCCAATTACATTGCTACACAAATGCAAAGCTTATGCAAATGTCAAATGCCATAAAAAAGTAGTGGGACATGCCATTTGTGTACTGGCACAGCAATAAGTCAGCAGTCCAAATACAAGTATAGTGTATAGAAAGGCAAGTCAGTGCCAAACAATGAATAGAGCATCAAATGAAATGAAGCTACGATTGAAAAAGAATGAGCCTACGGCCTGTATAGAAAGAAAGGTTGCACAACATATAATAAACAAAGATCAAAGAAAATGAGCATAGACATTCATGACCTTTCAAGGCATTGCAAACAAAAAATAAGAATTGTTTTGGGTTGCACCATGATAAGTTTTAATTTTGACTCCAAGCATTTTTTTTATTTATAATATTTAAATATTAAATTAAGAACTAACAAAAACTTTGAAACATGCTTCATGCAACATATAACTCAAAAATGTATTTTAATTTGATAGACACAAATATAAAAAATATTGGTGTAATCATTGAAGCTCCTTTTGGTGCAAGTGCTAGTGTTAGTTCTTGCAAATTTTTATGGTGTTGTAACTTCTAAAAAGGTTTTCAACAAACCATTATATTGTAATTCAAAAATCAGTCATATTGTGAATGAAAATAGATGTAATTTTTCAGATTTTGAGAACAAATTAGTCATTTTCAAGCATGCACTATTGTAAAATACCTTTTCAACAATAAATATATTAGTTTCTTCCTTCAAGGACTTGTTTATATTGTGTGCAATTGGTAATGGATGTTATTTTTGTGATTTAATGCATGAATCATTGAATATATGTCTTATTTTAACTCCTTTGAACAAGAAAAGTGTATTTTATGTAGGTTATAGTCTGTAGAAACATTGAATGTTGAAAACCACACTAAAAAAGTATTTAAAATAAATTGTTTATTTTTTTTAATTTATTTTTTCATATTGTCTTTAAAGAGCCAATTGAGATTAAAGACATATTGTCTCAATCCCAACTATTGTTTCTAAAGAGACAAAAGTGAAATTGTCTTTAAAGAGACAAAAATACTTCTATTTCATATTGTCTTTACAAAGACAATATTTTAAGACAATAATTTGAGACACTCGTTTAAAGACTATATACATTTTTTTTCTGTCTTAAGTTAAGACAATACACTAAAAAATTGTCTTCAACCGCCCGCCCGCCGCCCGACCCCTCTCCCGCCATCCCGCCGTCCCCTCTATGTAATAGTGAGCTATCAATGACAACCACAAAGTAGCTAATAATTGCACTCAATTCTAGCCACTCGTGATAATAAGCTTTGGGACTACCAATTTCAATCACTCCATTGACACCAATACTAGCATCAGAAAACCGATTCTCATTTAAATTTGACACTGCTCTGTCTACAGTTCTTCCAATCATATCTAGTTTCCTTGGAACACTCTGAAATAAAGAATCAAATATTTAGAGTTCATCCACGGTAAGTTTGTTTCATATATAGATACCTTAAAATTGCATACGGTAATATTGACCATGTTGTAACTACGAACGACAAAAATAAAGCTGGAGGTCAATAATAAGCATCAATTTTACAAATGTGAAGATTAATGATAAGACACTAAAATTTATTTATAAAAAATAGAGTGATAATCTAGAAATTACCTTTATATTATAAATCAACTATAAAAAAATCATATTTAATGTACATATGAACTTAGATTTCTATAATAAACACTCCATGCTTTAATCAATAAACTCACCATCTTAAGCTGAATAAATAAAATTAAATAACACTTCTCTTAAAAAAGATATTTATTTAAAAGGAGTATTGAGATCATTACCTTCAACTTATCAATGCAATTCCATATTAATGCATCGCTGCAATACCAAATTTTCATATATCATGATAGATGCAGCTATTCGATATCTGATATAGTTTGCAGCTTCTCACAAGAATCAATGACAATTTGCTCCAAGCAGCTCACTCTGCAAACACTTGGCAACTCCTCAAGCTCGGGACATTCTTTAATGTACAACCGTGTCAGTTTTGTCAGATCTGTTATTCCCGACACTCTCTCCAAATTTGTACATTCCTCAATCTTCAATTCTATAAGCTTGGAAAGATCAGATGTCAGTGTTAATCTTTTTAATTTTTTACAGTTGCTAATCTCAAGAAAATTCAACTTCGTTATCCTAGCTAAATCCACTTCAATAAGATCTTTCATTTCACAAATTTTGAGAGACCGTAGGCGTTGACAGCAATTGCCAGCAATTAAAATCTTCGTTACAAGATTACGGCCTTTGATCTCTAAATTTTCGACGTCAATCATTGTCGTTCTAGACCACCCGTCATTATTCAAAGTCATTTCCCTCTCCTCAGGTAGTTGGAAATCATAGACAACTAAGGACTTAAAAGTATTCCCCTCTGCAGTATCAGTGGAAGCCAGCTCCCCTGTTAATTTAGAGCCCATCACATTTAAACTACGGAGATTCATTCCTAGACATCCCAATAAAGACCAAATATCCATTTGAATTTTCGTAGCATGTAACACTACCGCTTCCATATTATCTGATTTTCCCGACAAATCTGGAAACTCTTCCAGATAGGTTCCAATAATCTGCAGCTCTTTTAAATGGGAGGGTGCCTGGTAATATAAATAAAATTATTTTTAGCTTTGGCTGTACCTAATAGCCAAGAAACTAATCATAACATAATGCACATCTAAGTATACCATTATTGAAATACTTAATTTTCGATGGAGAAGGACAAACTACCTGCATATCGCTCTTCCACAATGTTTGGAAACGGCCACTTCTGATTGTTAAACACTGCAAGTTTCGAAGAGGAATCCATGAAGGAATGCTTGAGTTTATATCTGAATTCATGACAAGTTGAGGCCGTTTCAGGTAGTCAAGCTGAAGCCATAGCAGAGAAGTATCGGAACTATCTTCCGGCTCCCCTAAAAAGTATGTAATTTGACAACCATTGGATTCATCCCGAATAGAATGGAAACACCTCCCTTTGGTTTGAGCCAGGATGCTTTGGAATCCCTTTAATTGCTGCATTCACAGAATGCAACTTAGATTTGTGTAGTAGTATGAATTTCGAAATTTAAATATCAATAAGAAAAGGAAACTTGGAGGAGGGGCAAGCATACCAAAGATTTAAGATGTTTGGGATGCCACACACGACGAGGATGGCTCAGGTCTTTTGCCATTTCTCTTCCCAAGTCCCGCAGGTGATCATGCATTCTGAGAGCAAACCGGTGCCGACAAGATTTCTGTCTGCAATCCACGAAAGGCCAATACCTTACGTCAACTTCCTCCACAAGACTTTTATCTTTTAGTGTTTCCAAAGCATGGTGAGACCTCCATCCAGATCCCTCCCATATGCTCATGGCCATAGTCTTTGATTTATCGATGAAAAAACATGCTACATCCATGAAAATCTGTTGCTCTTCATAATCTAATGAATCAAAGCTTATCTCCAGCCTTCTCTTTACATCTCGGGGCAGCGTCTTATTGACTTTTTCCAATTCTTCCCTCCAATATCGCGGGTCTTTACCAGAAACATGCCAACAAAATAGCTCTTTCCCATCTTCTCTATCCAATCCTTTCAAATGATAACCAATCTCAATTCCTGCCCTTACAAGGACCCCGACATCTTGTGTTGTAATAATTACCAGAGTATTGCCATACTTATTAATTATATCCATGGCTATTAGAGTATCTAAGTGTTCCACATGATCGATATCATCTAAAACAATTAGGAAAGTCAAAGAGCCGCTCCTTTCCAAACGATCCCTCAGACAGCTTGTCCCTTCCTCGGGACTTTGAAATATGTGATCTTCACAGAAGAGATCTTTGAGCAGTATACTTTGCAAACTAGGTAGTTCGGCCCTGGCAGAGGCTTCCCGAACATCAAACAGAAAACTTGCTCTTGTGTATTGTGATCTTTTTTGGTTAAACAACTCTTTGGAGAGAGTTGTCTTTCCAACCCCACCTATACCGAAAATGCCAACGACATTAGCTTTCTTTTTTCCTGTTCTGTTCATTCCGCACTGGCTCTCAAAATCTTGAACAAGCTCTCCAAGGCATTGCTTTTCAAAATCCTTTACAAGCTTACGAAGCCCTACTGGATGTTTGGCAACATGCAAATATTTTGTCCTATGTACTTCTTTTTCCACAGCTGAAACTATTTTTTTGCAGTCACTAGAACAGCAAGAGAAAGGAGAATTTTATGAGAAAGAAATTTGTAATTAACCTGTTTTGCAAGATAAAAAGTACAGAAATAGATTTGCCAAAGTAAATTGAAAACGGGCAGAAACTTACTCCGAATCGCTGAACTCGTAGCCCGTGGTAAATGAAACTGATTGAAGGGCTTCCTTCCACTCCTTGATCTTCTGCATATATCTGCCCTTCTCTTCATAATTAAGAAATGCAGAAGCATATACTCCCTTCTCGATCTGGCGGAGTTCCCATGG
>VDFB02325968.1:44707-124732 GCA_007258455.2 Sequoia sempervirens
TTTAATGTACAACCGTGTTAGTTTTGTAAGATCTGGTATTCCTAACACTCTCTCCAAATTTGTACACTCCTCAATTTTCAATACTATAAGCTTGGAAAGATCAGGTGTTAGTGACAATCGTTTTAATTTTTTATAGTCTTTAATCTTAAGAAAACTCAATGCCTTTATCCTTGTTAAATCCGCTTCTATAAGATTTTCCATTTTACAAATTTTGAGAGATTGCAGGCGTTGACAGCAATTGCCAGTATTTATAATCTTCGTTACAAGATTACAGCCTTTCATCTCTAAATTCTCGACGCCACTCATTATTGTTCTACACCACCCATCATTATTCAAAGCCACTTCTCCCTCCCAAGATAGTTTGAAACCATAGATAACTAAGGACTTAAAAGTAGTTCCCTCTGCAGAATTAGTGGAAGCCAGCTCCCCTCTTAATTCCGAGCCCATCATAGATAAACTATTGAGATTCATTCTCAGAGATCCTAATAAAGAGCAAATATCCATTTGAAATTCCGTAGCATGTAACACTACGTTTTCCATATTATCTGATCTTCTTGACAAATCTAGAAACTCTTCCAGACAGGTTTCACGAATGTACAGTTCTTTTAAATGGGAGGGTGCCTGATAATCGAAATAAAATTATTTTTAACTTTGATTGTACCCAATAGCCAAGAAGCTATCATAACATGATGCACATCTAAGTATACCATTAATGAAGACTTAATTTCGATGGAAAAGGACAAAATACCTGCATATTGCTCTGCCACAATCTTTGGAAACACCCACCGCTGATTCTTAAACACTGCAAGTTTTGAAGAGGAATCCATGAAGGAATGCTTAGGTTTATATCTGAATTCAAGTCAAGTTGGGGCCGTTCCAGGTAGTCAAGCTGAAGCCATAGCAGAGAAGTATCGGAACTATCTTCCGTCTCCCCTATAAAGTATGTAATTTCACAACCCATGGAATAATCGAAAATGGAATGGAAACACCTGCCTTTGGTTTGAGCAAGGATGTATAGGAATCCCTTTAATTTCTGCATTCACAGAATGCAGCTTACATTTGTGCAGTAGTAGGAATTTTGAAATTTAAATATCAATAAGAAATGCAAATTTTGGGGAGGGGCAAGCATACCAAAGCTTTAAGATGTTGGGGATGCCACACACGACGAGGATGGCTCGGTTCATTTGCCATTTCTCTTCCTAAGTCCCGCAGGTGGTCATGCATTCTGAAATCAAACCCGTCCCGCCAACTTTTCCAAACCAGGTGGTCATGCATTCTGAAATCAACTTCCTCCAGAAGACATTTATCTTTTAGTGTTTCCAAAGCATGGTGAGAGCACCATCCAGACCTCTCCCATATGCGCATGGCCATAGTCTTTGACTCGTCGATGAAAAAGCATGCTACATCCATGAAAATCTGTTGCTCTTCATTATCCAATGAATCAAAGCTTATCTTCAGTCTCTTCTTTACATCTTCGGGCAGCGTCTTACTGACTTTTTTCAATTCTTCCCTCCAATATCGCGGATCTCTACCAGAAACATGCCGGCCCAGAACTTGAAGAGACAGAGGCAAGCCTCCGCACATGTTTACGAAGTCCTTGACTAGATCTTCGTATCCACTACATGGATGGGGTTGGCGGAAAGCATGCCAATAAAACAGCTCTTTCCCATCTTCTCTATCCAATCCTTTCAAATGATAACCAATCTCAATTCCTGCAGTTACAAGGACCCCTACATCGCGGGTTGTAATAATTACCAGATTATTTTCATACTTATTTAATATATCCATGGCTATTAGAGCATCTAGCTGTTCCACATGATCGACATCATCTAAAACAATTAGGAAACTCAAAGGGCCGCTCCTTTCCAAACGATCCCTCAGACAGCTTGTCCCTTCCTCGGGACTTTGAAATATGTGATCTTCATAAAAGAGATCTTTGAGCAGTATACTTTGCAGACTAGGTAGCTCAGCCCTGGCAGAGGCTTCCCGAACGTCAAACAGAAAACTTGCTCTTGTATATTGTGATCCCTTCTGGTTAAACAACTCTTTGGAGAGAGTTGTCTTTCCAACCCCACCCATACCGAAAATGCCAACGACATTAGCTTTATTTTTTCCTGTTTTGTTCATTCCGCACTGGCTCTCAAAATCTTGAACAAGCTCTCGAAGGCATTGCTTTTCAAAATCCTTTACAAGCTTATGAAGCCCTACTGGATGTTTGGCAACATGTAAATGTTTTGTCCTTTGTACTTCTCTTTCCACAGCGGACATTATTTCTTTGCAGCCACTAGAACTGCAAGAGAAAGGGGAATTTTGTGAGAACGAAATTTTTAATTACCCTGTTCTGCAATATAAAAATATTTGCCAAGAAAATTGAAAATAGGCAGAAAACCTACTCTAAATTGTTCAATTCGTAGCCTGTAGTAAATGAAACTGATTGAAGGGCTTCCTTCCACTCGTTGATCTTCTCCATATATCTGCCCTTCTCTGCATAATCAAGAAATGCACCAGCATATACTCCCTTTTCGACATGGCGGAGTTCCCAAGGTTCCACTTGATAAAACACGGGATAAAACAGGGGAATAATCTTAGCCTTGCTCTGTAACATGAGAACCAGCTCAGCCAGACACCAAGCGGAGTGTGCATATCCTTTGGAAAAGATGGCTATGTGTACCGAAGCAGAGCGGATGGCAGTCTCAATAGTAGAAGGAAAGGAAGTTCCAAGTTCTTTCTCTTTGGTATCAAGAAATACACGTATTCCCTATTGCTCAAGAGAGTCGTAAATCTAAGTAGCCAAAGCTTGTTTGACATCGGGACCTCTGTAATTGATGAACACATCAAACAATCTAGAAGATTATTCTACTTTTCTCCTTATGTTGGGAGGTTCAATTCCAGAGAAAGCATTATCTTTGGTGGAGAATGAGGATGTGAAGCCACATAAATGAGGATGGAGCTGAAACCAAAGAGGTAAAGCAAAATCCCTTGAAAAGATGGATATGCTGAGAAAGAATGGAGGGATGGGACTAGGTCAAGACCCTGTAAATAGATACCACGGGCAGCCTCTCCTTCCAGGAAAGGATTGGAAAGTGAAAGATGCCGTTCCTTATTTGTTTCTTACAGCCAATAAGACCGAAAATGTTGAGAGAGACGACAGACTTCTTTTGTTAAAAGGACGAGAGGTTTGATCTACCGTCAAGGAAATAAGACAAGTAGATGTAGGAATGCTCGTTAATAAGAAGCTTATTTATTGATTGAATATTAGATATAGTTGTAAATGTCACGTCTTCTTTTAATTTTGCTAATATCAATTGTCATGTAGTGTTAGGTTTAAGGATTTATGTATAATAGTTATTTGTGTCATGGTTAGCGCTATAGGTGTAGTGGTTAGATCATTTTGGATCTATGGTGGTCTATTATACTTATCAATTTAAAGTATAATGTATATTAGTATAATTAGTGGCTTTGAGAATAAATTGTGAATATTATTTGTGATATATCTATTTACAAATTTTGTTTGAGTTCACAAGTTTGTTGTTAGCATGATTTGTTATCTTTTATATAGTAGGAATTCTTGTGGAAGTTGGTTGTCATTAGCATTAGTGTTTGATTTTAGTTATGTTCTTCTTGTAATACCTAGTAGTTCTAGAAAAAAAATGTTGTATAGTTACACTACCTAGGTCATTTATAGCAAATAGATGCATAGAGTTTTCAAATTCTTCTTTTTCATTTGTTGTTGGTAATATGTTTATATGTGTCATGATAATAGTTTCCAAACATGTTGTGTTAGTTTTGCATTATGTACATTTTATAATGTTTTACGAAAGTGGGTTTGGCTTTGAGTGTCACCTTGTTGACATAACACCATTTCTAATGTGAAAACTATCTCATTTGTAAAGTGTTTCCATAACATTTTAGTATTTGAGTGTGATACATAGATGGGTTTTCCCATGACAAGTGGTAGTTTAGCTAGGTCGCCTATTAGAATTATAGATCTTCCAACTAAGAAAAGTTGTTGTAAGTGGGGAAATGCCTCACAGTCTACTATGTATCTTTAGTTACAAATTTGACCCTATTAAGCTCAAATTATCAACAAAGATGCATTTTATGTGTTTCATATCTTCTTAGAATGACAGTTATTATCTTTATAATTATGTAAGTCTTCTATCAATATCTCAAGGATTGAATGCATAGTTGATGCATTCATGTTTCATGTTGGAAAAAAAGAGTGTTGTTCACCTTGCTTTATGTTTATAATGTACAATTGATATTTATTATCCCTATAATTGTATGTCGTAAATATGAAAAGTCAAAGGAGGTAAGGTGTACTTGGATGATAATTTTAATTGAGCTATTACTATCCATGGTAACATATAATTAAGATTTTTTATGGTAGAATTAGAATATTTGATGGTGTATTGAATATTCATGGGTTAGCATGTAACCTTTTATCTATGAGAAAGCTAATAGACCTAGATGTGTTGGTGGCATTTTTAAATAAATAAAATTAAATGATAAGATGTGCTATGGTGATTGTTAGAGGTAGTATATTAGTAATTTTTTAAAAAATTGATGCATGGACTATTGAGCATAATAATACTTTTATAAAATAGTTTATAACTACTTCTTTGGGTAAAGAGATGGTATCCTTTTCACTATCTATAGTTGTGGTTTCTAGGTGTCTCAAGATTTTTCTTCTTTTGATAATAAGTTACCTATAAAAAGTACTATAGTATGGCAGCATAGATTAGCCCACATAAGAGAGAGGGGTCTATAGACATTAAATGAGTAACATTGTTGAAGTTTTGAAAAATTATAATTTATTGAGTTTATTTTTTATGAGCATTACATTTATAGTAAGAAAATACAAGTTTCTTTTCCTCGAGTTCTCATAAGTTGCAATATTTTGGATATTATTCATTCTAATGTCATTGATTCTATTGATATTCCTTTAATTTTAGACTCTGCATATTATGTTGATGACTATAGTAGGACATGAATTTATTTATTAAAGAGTAAACTAAAAGATATTAAAATAATTTAAAGGAATGATTGAGTTGTAATATAGAAAATTAATTAAATTCTTAAGTACTAACAATGATGATAATTTTTTCTCTAATAATCTTTGGTAGATTCTATAAAGATACAAAATATCAAGAGAAAAGACAATTGTATATTCTCCATCACATAATAAAAAATGAAAAAGGAACCAATAGGGCGTTGATGGAAAATGGTAGAAGTAAATGATTTTGGCTTGCAAATTTTTTTTGGGGCTAACGTTGCAACCACTACCTACTACTTAATCAAGAAGTCTATTGCATTAGCTCTTGTGGATAAAACACCTATGAAGATGTGGTTAGGTCACATGTTTTCATGGAAAAATATAATTTTTTTGGTGTGAGTCATATTCACGTGTCAAGGGAGAAGCAAATAAATTTGGAGGAGGTTGTTAAATATCTTCATCAATTAAAATTGTGGTATGAAAGAATGCAATATTTAGAATTATTTTGCATTAAAGGCAATATATAGTAGAAGTGTGATTTTCAGATAAACTAAACCTTCTTCCATTATCCTATATCTTCAAGGAAAAAAAAGAAATATGTGATTAAGCTTCCTTATATGATTGAGAAAGTTGAATCAAGCCCCTTACATAGACAAGAATTTGATAGGATCTCATCTAGATTTAAATCTTCATAATAGAAGGAACAGACTCAAACTCAACTTGTTCAAAGGTTTATATAGCATAAATAACCACTAGAAAGGTATTCACCTAATGATTCTAAATTTGTATTTGTTAGAGTAAAATACCCTTTCATCCAAGCACTTAAGCTTACTTAAGTCATGTGCTTTTTAGTGTCTCAAGTTTTTGTAAGAGGACACATGTCATGATCTCCTATCATTCTCACCTAGGATTTCTCTAGGGTTACTTTTTGTATAAGGATTCATTCTGTCATTATTCACTCATATAATTATGAGGTTTGCACATTAATGATGGTTAATTTTTGTGGATGAATTATCTTTTGGCCTCCATAGTCTTGCTTCTCTTTTTGTGTGTTGGATGTTTGATTGCAAGTGATCCTTAGGAGTTGGGGGATTGAGTGATCAACGAGCTAAAATGGTAACAGAGCTCCAAGTTAGTATCTCTTACTTTATTTTCTGAGAGGTCTAGACTTTGATAATTTTTGGTATATTGTGGACCCAAATGAAGCTCATCATTACATTTGGAAGCCCTAAAAACCTTAAGATTGATTATCATTTGATCAAAATTGAAGGTCTAAACTTTTTGAGGTATTTTTGGTTGGGCATAAATTTTGAGGGTTGATAATTCCATACAATGTACAAATTCTTATGATCATACAAGATTTGTATGTTGTATGACATATTATGGATTTGTATAGGAAAGTTTTGGGCCCCTATATAGTTTTTCCCTTTTTTGGGTTTCACATTGTGCATTTTTTGATGTATTTATAATGGTTAGTTCTCTTATTATGATATATGTTTATTTTCTAGATTCTTATGATTTGTCTAATTATTTCTTTTCCTTCCCAAGGAGTGGCATTTTCATTTTGAACACTCAAGTAGTGGTACCTATTTTTTGTTTGGGTGGGAATTGTTTTGTTACCACCAATAGAATTTTTTTTCTCAATCAATGATTTGAGGTTTTTTTTGCGTTTTTATTCTTATCACTCCCACCAACATTGCAACCCCCTTTCCAATTATGCATACTATCATTGATAAACCCTATGAAATGTGATGGAAAGCATCTTGTATTCTCGATCATAATTTTTTCCCAACATTCATTAAACTTCTCCTATGCATAGTCCTAGTGCATTCTTCCAAGCCCCTTGTAAATTATTTGCAGCCATTAGTTATTTCTAGTAATTTTTTCTTAAAGTGTTTTTATGCTTGTGTTATTGAACTTCACACAAGGGCTTCTATTTCCTAGGCTACTTTTTATAATTGGTATTAATTTACTCTACCAAAATACACATGAACTTTGTTGGAATTGTCTTTTTGAAGGGAGTCACTTTACTAAGTGTGGGAATTTTATTTTGTTGGCCATCTATGATTTGAGGCTTATTCTCATGTTGGTTATATACTCCCTTCTAATAATGTTTTAATTACATGGCCACCAACCTTCATCTCACTCAATGACATCCCAAACTGTCATTGAAATTTTCATCAACTAGCCATAGCTTCTTGTTGGCATTTTGACATTTTTCTTGTAGGCATATTTTTTCCAACAAACCCTGGGATATTTCAAGTACAAAAAGAATATTATGTTGTGATAATTTTTTTTAGATGTTTTATGTTTTTTTACTTGCTAAGGAATATTTTATTGAGGCAAAATAATATTTTATTGACATGAAAGGAATATTTTGAGCTTAATAGCATATTACATCTACTAATATTAGCATTATGTGAACAATATGAACTACCGATTCAACTTGCACCTAATTGTAGTTTTTCTTTAAAGGAGATTTTTTTTTTTTGTATAACTTGGGCATATTGTGTTGAATTTTGACAAACAATATATCATTGGAAAACTAATTTTGATCACTTTCTAATGGTATAGATGTTATTTCTTAATTTTTTTCTCACACCTTTTATCACTTGTCAAAGTCAAATGTTCTTCTCAGCTCTTGAGCTCTTACCTTTTGACTAGTCCTTCATTTTATGTTATTTTTTGGCATTGGAGATATTTCTTAGGGATCGCAATAGCTATCTATGCAATTTTTCTAGATTTCTCTCTAGGTACATTTTATTTAGCCTTTGTCTCACATTCTAGTTCATTACTTTGAAGTTTTCGCACTTGGAATTTTTTTGTTTATGTAAGATGATTATTTTGAGTTGTTTTACATGTATTTGCAACATTAAGTCCATTTTAATCATTGTGGCATGTTTTGAATGAACTCTCTTTGTAGATTCCTTGAGGTAAAGTGTCATTGTTGTACATGATTTTTTGAGATTTTGTAAAGTATATTGAGAAATATTTTGTACTTGTATTGTATTATAAAGTGCTATAAAGGGGTGTGTAGTTCCCTAGTTTTTTCCATCATACTTTTTAAAAGTGAGTGTCCATTCTTGACAACTTTGAATCTTAGTGATTCTTGTCTCATGCCTTTATACCTTGATTTGAAGACCCTTTTTCGTTGTAATAGAAATTATACCCAAATTTCATGCTACCTTTTGGATGTTTGGAACATTGTTTTAAAAATTTCTTTTATTTTCCAACTTGTTCATTGGTCTATAAATTGGAATTTAAGTAATTTCATATGAGATAATGATAACTACAAAGCTGCTATTAGAATGCTACCAAAATTCTTTCATGTTTATTGCTAGTGAAATTATCCCATAAAGACGCATTACAAGTGCATTGCAATCATCTACATATTTCATAATACACCATCCATGTTTTATAGTGTGGGGTTTTGATTCTAAAATAGTTTTCCCTACGTAACTCACTATGTTATGGTATAAATAGTTATCTACTTAAGATTATATTTCTCTATTTTTTATAAAATATTTGAATTATATTGTAAATTTTTTTTATACATCACACCTTTCAAGATTAGAGTAGGAAGTTGTTTTGGCATACCTTGATTCCTCACACAACTTTAAATTTAAAAATTTTCAGGTAAGATAAAAATTAAAAAAATATAATGATGGCAAAAGAGATATAATTTAGTTCTCTTCTAGAATTTTCTCTTTTGAAATTTGTCACCGCAGTAAAATCCACTGCCATGACAATTCACCGCACGAAAAATTTATTGCATTAATTTTTGGTGGTTAATTTTCCGTAGTGATGAATTTCTGATGGCGGTGAATTTCCCTACTGTAAATTGTTCGTCTGTGAATTGCTGGCCGTGAAATTTCCTAGAACCGATCTAAACATGGGGAGGTTGTAAAGCGTTTACCAAAAAGAGTACTTGAAATGTCATACCATCATAGACCTAAAATAATCGACAAGGCAACCATCGTAATAAAGCTACATCTGACTTTCAGGTGCAAACCCCTGCGGAGGCACTGACATGTGGTAAGCAGGTTGCCAAAAAGTCTTTCCTAAAGTGACTTAAATGCATTTTTCCAAGGAGCTTTTGTCACGTTCTCTTATAACACCCATACGATTGCCCAAGCATTAAAATCAGAGACTACATCACGGCTCTTTCAGCCTAACGAAACAGTTCAGGAAAGATATGTCCCCATAAAGATTTGGGTAGATAAAATCTTGTTATTCTTGACAATGTAAGCTTGAGAACTTGGGCTTAATGTACAGTTGATATGTTTCTTTCAGGGTAGGCTTTCCTTCCTCACTCGACCGACTGTATAATGTTACTCTGAAAAGCATATGTTCCATTGTTGTGACAGAAATACTTCCAATCAGAAAATCATAATCAATTTGGTTGTAACTGCAATGATGAGACAAATTGGTAGGGTCTACCCTCTAATTTTAGTCTGAAAACTTATAATACACTATAATATATATATCTTAAATATTAAGTTATATAATATACATTGAGATATATCATTTTGATAAAGTAGAAACTTAACAATTTTGATTATTGCTCCTAGCTCCTTTCTTATATAATAACAAGAGACGCATTGCGTCCGATTCCTGCTGGTAAGATTTGTGAGTTGTTGTTTGTTTGAGAATTGCTTAACATAGTGGTAATAATTGCATATACTAAGAAATATCTATCAATGTAAATGCATAGCAAAGTGAAGAATTTAGATATAAAAGTAGAAATATATATCAATGTAATTGCATAGCAATGTTCATAGAAAACTAGAAATAAGTATGTGTGTAAATGCATAGAAAAGTCAAGAATATGCATTTTTCTGTCTCTAGACCACTATGGTCAATACATTACAAATGGTAGTAGATAATTATATTATTGTTTGTTGTAGTCATTAATTGTGAAATGAAAATCCTATAACATATAAAACTATTGCATATTTATTGTCCTTGTTCAAGATGTGGCAGTTATTCTCCTTGCTGAAGATGACAATCCACGTGTTTTTGGACATTCCCTTCTACAGAAAAATGTTTGAAGGTGGTTATGAGGACATTGTTTTTTATTTTATGTGATAATCTTTCAATAGATAATGTAGTATAGAAATTGAATTTTTAAATGAAGCTAAATGTTTGTGAAATACAAGCGTACCTGGATATAAGATGTATATATCATTCTTCAATAGATTGTGCATTGGTTATGAGGTTGTTTGGATTCAATTTGAAATGTCCTTTTTTGCAGAAGTCTCTTAGGATGAAGACAATTGATGATTTGTCATCAATGTATTCTTCATAGGAAATGTTTAGTAATTCGGGAAGCAAGAGTTGCATAATAGATCTATCCATTGTACATTCCATTGTTTTCTTTGTATCACTTGTCAAAATCACTTTCAAGTAGTGAGAGTAGATATATGCAACTTGTTGTTTGCATTTAATACAAAAGGCAGTTTGTTCTTGTAGTTCTCCATATGTATCAAATTTGTAGTTGCAATTTGGACAGAAAGCTTGAAATGGATTTGAAAATGCATTGGCTATTCTTATTGTTCCATAAATCTGCAAAATATAACGAAGATGTATATTATGTATTTTTTAATCATTTTCTAATAGTGTATAATTGCATAGGTGCAAATGTGATTGTGTTAAATGTTGAATACAACGAATTTCTAACATAATCAAATGCCTTAGTTACCTCAATTGTTGAATGCAACAAATTGTTGAGATACTCGAAGGCCCTCTTGTTATTCAATTTGTTGATGTATGTTGATTAAGTTGTTTGTAGAGTGTTGTATCTTGATTCTCGCCTCTTTACAATGTTTCTCAACAACATGATTGGATATTGTTTGAGGCGTATTTGTTCTTCCATTGAAGAGAAATGATGTTCCAAACTCTCGTGTATTTGTACCTGTATTGTGGATGCATGTTTTTATTTGAACATTTATCTTTAGTTAAAAATATGTTAAGCAGTAATTGATGTAAATTGCAATGAAATAAAGAATTAGAGGAATATTTAAATACCTATGCTTTGTCCATTTCTGAATGGCCATCTTTTATTTCAACAAAAAATTGGAAAAAATTTCTTTTTGTCCAATTGCATAGTTTTCTTCACTTGTAAGAAGTTGTCTAATTGTGTTAGTTGGTATGAATTTGTATTCATCATGCATGCACGGTATGACTTCAACTATTGCTGTGTTTGTAAAAATCAAGATGCAGTCACAATCACCTCTGTCATAGTCTGTCTTTGGTGCAATTTGGAAATTTGTAATGCATATAGCTGTTCCAGGAACTATTTTTGATTCATGCTGTTTTACAAGGACACCAGTTACATTGATAGTAATTGTCATTTCACCTTTTTCATTAGTTAAATCCGCACGAAGAACTTCTTTTGTATTGTTTTGTTTGTCGAGACTTGTTTTGTAGACCACAATTACATCTCCTTCAAATATATTTCCTCCCTTGTGGGAGTGAAGTTCTTCAATTGATACTATATTTTTCTTCTTGCTTTCGGATCTGCAATGTTTACATCAGTTGAATTTATTATTTTCAAGAGTAATTTGGATAGTATAATTGAACATAGACAATGCTTTTCACCTTTTTGATATTTGTTGTATGGTTTTCTGGCTTGTTTTGGCTCTCTTGCTCGACTCCATTGTTAGCTACAAGAAACACTAATAATGTTAATATTTTTAAAAAGATACTAAGTGGATTTGAATTTGTCATTTGTTTCAATGTTTATATAAATTGGATCATGATCACTCCAATATGCTTCTGATTTGTAAATAGAACATGGTTTTGCATTTATGTTACATCAAATATGATCAATTAGTGGTTTGTTGACATGGTTTAATTTATATAACATAAAATTCATTTTAGAATTTTGCATGTGATTTGATAGCAAATTCTTTCGTCCATTATCCATTGACATATCAATGTTGAAGTCGCCTAGAATATATAAAGTTGATGTTAAATTGACAGAGGAGAATACTTGATTTGTGATTGTTATAATTTCTGTTATTGGTGTGGTGGGTCTTGCATATAGATTACATATGTTCATCTCATCACTTGGAAAATTTATTGTTATTGTTATAGCTTCTACATTTGTTGTTTTATGTTGCATTGTTTTTGAAATTGATAGATTATTTCTAGTAAATGTTGTTACACCATGTATGTGATTTGTTGAGAAATGATTAAAATTTTGGAATTCATTATTATGTTTTGATAGTTGCATATGTGTTTCTTGTAGACAAATAATATCAGTTGACATCATTTCATGGTCACTAAGCATGTCTTCGATATGTACAGGCAGGTTACGAGTATTGAATGTGGTTAGTAGTAATTATTTGTTGCTAATGCTTTGGAGATGCTGATTTTCAAACTCCCAAATTGATGTTGATTGTAGGCGTGACATTTCATTAATTACTTTTTTTTCACTTTGAAATGGTTTTGTGTTAGAGGTCTTATCAAGAACAATGTGTCAATTGTTCGTGTACGTGATAGTGCTGTATATGCCAAACCATGTTTGTTTATGCCTGATGGATCAAATGCTAATGCTTGCATTGTAAGGCCTTGTGATCTGTGAATAGTATGAGCACATGCTAGTTGTATTGGAAATTGTTTTTTGATTGTCAATTTCTTTTGGTTGTATAGGTTTTTAGTAGGCTTTGCAATGCGAAGTATGGGTGTCCAACTTTTGTCTATGCACTCACTATAACATTGCGCTAGTCTTTTCGCTTGTCGATGTCCAACTTTTGAGTCAATGAACTTGATCCAAACTATATCAAAATTAGTGTATTTTGTGTATGCTTGGAATGTTCCATCTGATCCATTGACAAGCCCATCTTCCGTGTCGTAATTGCCAGCATATATTTCAACTAGCATATTAGGTTTTAAGAGTATCTGAGATGGTAGATTAATTGAACGGTCATACAACATAATTGTATTAGAGTTGTCATCATGTTCATCAATTGCATTCAATATAATTACCTCTCCTTGTGTGATGGATAACATGTTTTTATTGTGTTTTTCCACATCTTTCCTTCTATAGAAGAGGAAGGGGAATGTTGGGTCCATTGGTGTGAGCGCAAACATTTTTTATTTAAATACTCCAAGTCTTGAATTGTCTAGGATCCAACTTGGATTCTATTGAGTATTGAAACAAATTTCTCATCTTTTTGTCGCATTATCGATTGCAGTGCATAGCATTTTATATTTTGTTTCCAAAAGCTATAAGGCATTAGTTCGTTTAATGTTGGAGGATCCTCAAATACTAGTGCATCTTGTACAGGTTGTACTTGGTAAAGATCACCACAAAAAATTGTATCTAGATTTCCGAAATAGCTAGTGGGGGTTTGCATTATGTTATGTAAACGTTTGTCAATGTAACGTAGAAATCTTGAACCCACTAGAGAAATTTCATCTATCAATACCACACGAAGTTGTTGATAATGCTTTGACATAGCATCCAATGTTTTAGAACTCAATGGGATGAATTCTGACTTGTTAAATGGCATGTGTAATGCTGAATGAATTGTCAATCCAACTATGTTATATGCTGCTTTTCCTATATAAGCAAGTATCAGTCCTTTTGGTTTATTTGGATCGTTGTCAATAGATGAGTTGTATATGCGAATAAGTGTTTGATATATGGCTTTTGCGGTAAATATTTTTCCCGTTCCAGCACCTCCTGTTAAGAACAAGTGTAATGGTGCTTTGATGTTGTTTATTTTTTTCAATGCGATGTCTTTTACAATTGCTTGTTGTTCTTTGTTTAACATTCGTCTTAATTTGTAGTACTCAGAATTGTCTATTATTTGAGGATGTTTTGCAATTTCAAATTCGTTTTGAAATATTGTATTTGTTTTGTTGATTTTTTCTATCTCAATATCTAATTGTATATTATATTGTTCTTTCATCTGCATACGATTTTCAGTAAGGCTTTCATTTTCATCAAGATCATTGTTTGTGTTGATTTCATCTATAGCTTTTTCAATGTCACCCCACATAGGGTTGACTTTGTAGTTGTATTTTATGTGATTTGATGTAATAATATTTTCATGATACAAATAAGCACTATGCCATTTTTGGAATCCATTTTTAAGTGATTTTTCACTTTGTGTAAATGGCACATATAGTAGTAATTGTTCTCTACAATGGTTTTCTAAGTCAATATGTTTGTTGAAGTTTACAAAACGTATTATATTTGATTCAACTTTACTCTGTAATTTTTTGCCATCTTTTCTATAATTAGAAACGAAATCTGCAAGACAAATGTGTGATAGTGTTGTTGGTCGTGCTAGATAGTAATCTATCAACGATTTTGATGTTACGTTTTCTGAATCATCTGATTCTTTGCTCAATTGTTTAGTCAATTTTAAGACAAATGTTCTCTCATCCTTATTTCTTGTATCAATGAATACACATTTTCTTGAACTATAATTTAATGGAAGTGATAAAGCAATGTGTGCTACTTGTTGCGAAGACATTTGTTGTAAATTGAGTAATGCGTTTCCTAGTTTCCTAATCATATTTATTGCATCGATACTATTTTGTTCATGATCTTTACGAATTCTTTTGAATGCATTTGTCATTGACTTGTCTACTTTTGTCATATACGAGATACAATACATAGCCGCTGCATATGCATTCAATACAAATTGTGCGTCTGTATTTGCTTTCCATATTTCAGGCATTGTTCTAGCAAAACTATTATTCCATATGTTTGATGGTTTCCTTTTCAAAAATATTGTCGGCCTATGGATTGTAGACTTGATGGCAATTATTTATTCATATTCACTAATATTCATTTCATCTATGAACATTTGAAATGAGATTGATTTCTCATAGTTTGCTTGTTGTAAAGTGGAAAGTATTTTTGATGCTGTTGAAATCACATTTTCGTCTTTGGTTTTAGTTGGTTCCAAAATTGTAGTTTTCTTCATTGGCGGGAGCAAAAAATTATATCTACAAGTTTGTTTCTTTGACCTTTGACATTGTTTTGTGTGGTGATGTTTGTGTATTGTAGCTATATCTGGATGTAGATGTTCAGTGTTACAAGTAATGTAGTTGTCTACAAAATGTTCAATAGTTATGTTACTATCTCTTCTGTAAATTGGTGCTTGTCTAATCCACAAGAGGAAATGATCATGCTCATTTCCACGATTTTGAAATTCGGTAATGGAGAAATAATCTGAAATGGTTCCATAAAAGGAATTGTCTGTTAATATTAATTTCTTCATTGCATTAATTCTATGCCTATAATAGCATGCACATGTAATTGGATCTCTTCTAATCAAATGAATTCTTCCATCTTCGATTGTACTATTTGATTCTTCATGGTTGGTTGCTTTTTGATATGTACGATGTAGTTCTTCAAGTGTTTTGGTTAATGGTTCCCAATATTGTTCAGCACTTGTAAATATAACAAAAAAATTTGGTGGTCCAAGTTGTCTTATCATCACAAATAGATTTTTTTTAGTTGATGCAAATAATCTGGAGATATTCTTATTTTTTTGAAATCGACATAACCAATGTCAGATTTAAGAATATTTTCTAAATTAGGTTTATGTTTCACATCTTTTGCTAGTAGCCTTCTCCCTTTTAATTGCCCCTTACGTAATCTCACCCATGTTGTGGATAGCACTTGTTGTATTAGAATTTTAATGGTTTTGAAGAATAGGTTTGTAGTGTGGTAAGCAAATTTCCTATTTGAATGTTGTAATTCCCACTTTACAATTTTTTGATACGAATATCTTTTGACAATGTCCTCATCACGTGGATTGCCAAAGAACAGTGTAGGGAAATTCATCTCTTCAACGTATTTATCTTTAAATATTCCAATTGGATTATTTCCTTCTGCTGGTGCAATTTCTATGATCTTGTCTTGCATTTCATGTATGCACTTAGATTCAGTGAAACCATGTATCAATGTTTCACTAGGTATTTCATTTTCAATATCGCTTTCAACATTGTTGTCGCTTGTATTGTTATCGCTTGTTGTGTCCTTGCACTATCTAGTCGTAGAATTTCAATCTAGTCTTTGTTTATCTCAACATTCTCCATCTTGTATAATTTTTTGTTTGATAATTGATGCAACGCTTTCATTATCATATTTGCACACACCATTCCTGTTTGGTATGCATTTTTATACTGCAAGCGTCTTTTAAGAGCAACAACTATTGTTGATGTTTCGTTCGTTGAACGTGGTAATGCTCGTTGTATGATATCAAAGTTAACTGGTACATTTATAATAGACCCGGTCAAACCTAATTGTGAATTTTTGTATCCTAATTGCCAAATTTGCGCAAATGCAATTCTAAGGGACACTAGTCGTTCTTCTAGTTGTGTCAACATTGCCACATATCCTAATGGATTATTTGTTCGGATGTAATTTGGAGTTGCATATTTTGGTAATTTACATTCTTTCAACGATGCTTTGCATTTGGAACAAATATAGTTTGTTGTTGTGATTTGTTTATTTGTGGACAAGCTGTAATACATTTTCATTTCTTTGTCTTTCAAAGTTGTAATGTCTTTTTTAAAATGCAACATTTGACAAATTGAACATACATATCTAGGTGTATCTTCAATTTGTTTTTTGAAGAATTCAATGGCTGATTTTGAAATTCCTTTTTCCAACTTTGTACATGTTGCAATATTTTTTGAATGTATTTGTTTTTTGATTTTTCATAGTGAGTTGACTGTATATTGTTGAATGTTTTCAATTTGATTGAATTCGATCTTGTTATTTTTGTTTGTGTTTCTAATTAGTTTTTTAATTTGACGAAGTGATGTAGTTGAATTGATATTAGTCGAATGCAGTTGATATGATAGAAGTGGCTCAAAGTGTCCATGAAGAGGATTTGTATCATAGAAAAGGATACAGTGTGATTCTGCATTAGATGATTCATTAAAATGCAAATATTTATGCGCCGTTCTTATTGACCAAACCTTTATGTGTATGCCTAGCCATTTGGATAGCCACTTAATACAAAATGTGTCTCCCCATAATCCAATTTCTTCATTATTTGTGGTTGGCATAGTTGATTTTTGCATTCTCCGAAAATAAGTTTCAATGTTGTCTATTTTATGCAGTACATCTAATGTATTTGGATTTAATTCATTGTTATATGACCAAGTTGCTTCTTCATCACCTTCTGAATAGCATTGTATAAAGTAATCAATTGCTCTGTTGCATAATTTAGATGAGGTGTAGCGATGATTAAGTAGAAATGCTAATGAATCAAAAAGACAATCTCCTACATTGTACTTAAATGTATTAGTTCTAAATAGGCCCTCAATTCTAAGTGCATCATCAATATTATATACTTGACAATGATTCAATAATGTATAATTTTCTACATCTATGATTTCTTTTGCTTTTCCTTGTATATTTTCTATTTTTCTCTTCATTTTTGTGAGGAAAAAAAGATTTGCCAACAAGTAAAGAATAGAGGTTTGATGTACCTGATATGTTTATGAAGAGAACACTTAGTAGTTGTGCTTGTATTTAATGTGTAAAATAATAGTTTGAGGATCTTCTCTTCTTGCTTCAGGGTCTGCAATACGAAAATGTCATTGTTATTAATTTTATGGAGTTCAAGTTGTAACATATTAAGTTTATTGAAATTATATATATATTATTTTATTATGCAAAAACTATGTAAATCTACTCATGTCTTTTTCAAACTTAACATATGATTATATAAAAAATATCTTTTGCTCACATTCATATCTATTATTCTTCATAGTACGTAGAAGTTGTCACATGACTAATTTACTTTTGCAAGATGACATAATGAGTAAATCAAATATCTTTGTTTTAACTATGGTATGTAAACAACAAAATTGAAATCTATAGATTGAATTGTTCACACATGTATTTTGTTAGAGTAATTCTCATTAAATTTATATATTTTGTAAACCTTGTATGAAGTTTGTAATCCATATTTAACATATATGATTATGAGAAATGATATGATATTTAATCTCTTAGATATGATGGAGAATCCATATACAAAACTATTTAGGTGCATTCTTATTTAGATATCAAGTATTCACAATTTTCTACTTTAGCCTTCATAGATTGTATAAATGACATACTAAATATGATTATTGTAACTACATCTATTTATATAAATTGGATTTGTATTGTAGTGGAAATTTATATAGAATGAGACATTTGTTATTTTATAAAGATGATAAATGATATATTGCAAAATGCATTCATACTACAAAACATTTCAGACTCTAAATTATTGTTCTCACAATGTCACCCTATCTAGATGATTAGATATGCACATTTAGAAGATTCCAAAAACATAAGAAAACTATAGGTAAAGTTTATCATAAGAATACTATGCTTCAAATTGTATTGTTCAATACGAAAAACAAAAAATATATGGAATTGTGCGAACTAGATAGAGCTTCCCTATGGAGAAGAAACATTAACAACTTCCTCAGAAGAAATTGTATCTAAAGTGAATGCCGATACTGGAGATGTGGCAGGGGCTGGAGGAGGAACATGTTTCTTCATGTAAATCGATGTACAAGCAGTACCAACTTCATACAAATTACTAATATCATAATTGATATTGTTTTGCTCGTTTCTCTCAAGACTGTCAACTGCAAATCGAGAATCTATCAAGAATGGGAATGTATCTTGACTTTCAATTTCTTTGGGAAAATTCAATTTCTCAGTATTCATCATTGAAGTCATATCATTTTTGGAACAACTAACTAGAATAGGGCTATCAGTAGAGCTAATATTGGGCTCGAAGCATGGCAATGAAGATGAACTTACAAAATTGGGATTCTGACAAAAGATATCAAAATTGACAGATTCAAATGTACTTGGAAAATGCATGCCAAAGTTTGTAATAGAATTATCAAAGATATAGTCTTGCAATGGTATTCTAGTATCAATATTGGTACTACAGATGACACTAATATCTTTTGGATCAGAAATAGGAAGATCTAATTTGTTGTAATGAAGGTCAAGAAGGGATTGATTGTCATCCATCATATTTGGAAAACATTGTATATCATTAACAATGTTCTCTTGAGAAATATTGTTATCAGTCATGGGATCTGATCCTACTTCTTCTATTCTTAAACTGCTTGAGCTCTTCTGAAGAAAAGTTTGTTTCAAAAATTTTCTGGATTATGATAGGTCTCCTGGGTTTGAATTGGTATAGTTGAAATTTGTGATTGCCTTATTTCCTTTAATGGATATTGCAGCCATATCATAAGCATAGGCAGCTTGTTCAGCAGTTGCAAAACTTCCCAGCCATTGTCATTTTTTCAATTTATTATTCCAAATTTTTGCAACATAGGTACCCCAAGGACACTGCCTAACACCTCTATATGACCTAATTTTTACAAATTGTTTAGACTCAACATAACTCAAACATAGCTCTTTGTTTTCCTCTATTTTCTCTTTGCATCGATCAGATGCACACTATTTTCCAAATATATTCTTTGAGTTCTTTTTTTTAATTCTCGATTCAGGTTCACATAATTCAGGAGCAGGTTCCTTTGACAAGTCGCTAGATGGTTTAGAATCGATATAGAGGAAATTGGTGATTGCATTATTTCCTGCAACTGCAATTGCAACTTTATCATAAGCATGGGCTGCTTCTTCTGCACTACCAAAAGTTCCAAGCCATTGTTGCTTCTTTAAGTTGGGGTTATAGATTTCTACACCATTACTACTCGATCTTTTTCTAACACCTTTGTATCTTTTCTCCATTGCTTCGTTTAATTTTCTAAAGCACAATTGACACTTTGTCAAAACATTTTCCTATCTAACATATATGCATTTCTAATGTTGTATCAAGTGCAAATTGAAATTTATTAATGCAAATTTGATAACAAAGAATTACGTATAGGAAACACAACATAGATCAGAATAGAATAAATTCACAACTTATTTATTTATCTAAAAGTCTTTAGCATATTCATAGAGTAACTGTATTTTATTTCTAAGAAATAGTCAAATGCCAAATATATAAAATATGAGTAATACACTTGCTACAGCTAATATTATAAAATGAGATGTTTTTTTTACTAAGATGAGCAATGCAAAGAGGATCAACATTTCTGTTATCAAAATTGCAAATCCCATTAACATCATCTTGTCATAGCCATTGTCAACATTTGTATTCCTTTTGCATAATTTGCTCATTCTGTTGTCTTGATGTCCTTCAGCTGCAAAAGATGATGGTTTTAAATATGCATTCTAATGACAAATTGCTTTCTCAAAAATGAGAAATTTTCACAATTCCAATGACATAACTCCTAGATTTTTTTTGTCAAAACAAAGAAATCTTAGGAAATTAAAAAATTTCAACTATGGCCCACATTGAAATCTCATGTGAAAATGCCTTTGATGATGATTAAATACACTAAAAAAGCTACACATGAACCTTTGCTTTATATGATTTTTGGGAGTATCATCAACTTACTTCTTTCCATCTATGAACTACTCAGTTTAAGCTAATCATGTCGATTACAACTACAAGGGAAACCAATTTTTTCAACTTTGGTCAAGATTGAAAGTTAATGAGATGATACCCTTTATATCATAGGGGTCAGTGTGTGCTTGTCTAGCTATGCTAATGCCACCTGACAATAGAGATATTGCTTTACAATTACTCACAAAAGCCATGTCTAGAATTTATACAAAATTTAATGGTAGACATTTTTTGCAACTTAAGTTTCAGTTATAACATTTTTCCATTGTTGGTATTTGTCATCTTGTATTTTTGACAAAGAAGATTTTGTGCAATACCTAGATGCTTGTTAAGGTGAAAAGTTCCTAAATTAGGACATTGATGCTAACATCTTTTCCAAGTTCAAAAATATCAAGTCCTATTGGATGTGCTTTATTCATTTTCTACTGTGGAGTGTGCTAACAACTCTCAAGTTTGACCACAATACTATCTTTTGTTTACCTCAAGCCTTTTGATGTTCTTCAACAAAAGACACTATAGATTCATATTCTGAGAAGCATATGTATTATATTTCATCACACATTACTCTTTACAACATACTGGTCAATGTGAGCTTCTCTACCTATGATCATGGCCATTACACTTGTAAGGCAAACCAATTATTTTTAGTCTCTTGTAGATTGAAACTTCATGAAACAATACCCTTTATACCATAGTCATCAATATGAGCTTGTGTAGCCATCATAAAGGTGCTTGACACACATATATTGCATTATTTGTTATATTTTTCCATTCGCACTAATTGTCATCTTCTATTTTTCTCGAGGACAATTTTGGAAAATACATGGATAGGTGTTGGTACTGAAATACCATTTCCTCAATATTTAATGAACTATGGTTTGCATTCTTCAAATATGTAACATCATGTTTACAATATAGATACTTGCATTGGACAACTTTTATTTCAGCCAAAGCATTTTTAGTGTTAAACCATGTTGCATATACTATCAACTTCAAGAGTATAATGAAACAAAATTTAACACAAAAATGCTTTTGCCAAAACCAAACCTCTCCAATTCTACATAGTCAAAAAATCAATGATGTAAATAATGTATGCTTCATTTGGTTCCATGATAAGAATATAATTCCTAGGCTGTCAATGTTGTTCTACATTTCATGTAATGTCCATTGAACTATCTAGTGTAGGTACCTTTGATATGCACTAGTATGATTCATTTGATGATAGCAAATGACTCATCTATTCATTCAGCAAAAAGTGTGTGATGTACAAGTTGATAAGATAATGACAAATCTAGAACAATCAATTTATAGTTTGAAATTTCAAGTGTATAGTATGGTGCAACATAATATATCCATGATGAATCCTAATTAAAATCATTAATTGAACTAATCTAAATATAAAAATTGCTATCAAAAAGTAATCTTATAAACAAACAAGTCAATCTAAACACGAAGGATACATGGGTTACAAAACATGAAAATAATGAGAGCCAAATTAAAGCATTTAAAACATAGTCACATTCCAAAACCTCTATATTCTCTAAAATACTTACTCATATTGAAAAAATTACATTTGTGATTGTAGTTGTATTGTATAAGAATATTGAATGAGTACAAAGATGCATATAGTAAAAAATGTTTGAAAAATATTACACTTATTTTTTTATAGGTTTTGTTGATTATTGCTGAGTAGGAAATGTTAAGACAGTTAAAATGTGAAACCCTACTAGAGGATTATTAAAAAGTGACACTTATTTTTTTATAGGTTTGTTAGTTACATGTTGATGATTCAGAGTCAAGAGTGTCAAATGTTTTTCTTTGGTTTTGTACTTAGAGGCCTATCATATTGATCACTACTAGAGGATAATTAAAAAGTGCAACTAATAAATAAGTATATGGTAGATGTGGTTTTTTACTCTAGCTTAGTTGGATTGGCAGAGAGTGATTGAGCATTAAAAATCCATCAAATACGCAAAAGCAAACCTTAACAATGATGCTGAAAACAGTCACTAATAGTATAGCAAACAACTAAAATTGTAGCTTTAATCATTGAATTATGAAATGGTCCAAAAAAATGGATTCAAAAAGGTCCTACAAGAACAAAAACCACACAATCTGATTTGGATTCAAAAACCAAAGAAGGAACATGGAGTATTGTGAAGAAATTTTCATTAATTTGTTGGATGGCTCACAGACCAATCTTCTCATGTTGTGTTTGCTCCTCACTTCATTCAATGAAAATTTGATGGTTATAGTACAGCGGTCCAAGGCTTTTTAGGCTAGTTTATTCAATTCCCAAGGGCTTCGAAATGATCATATTGTGTTGCAACCTTAAAATATCAGAGAAATCAGAGGCCGTTTGGTGACAGAGAGCACCAAATTGATCTTTATTTGGGTATTGGGAAAATGAGGAATAGAGGCAGACTTGGAAATGTATGGTGGTGAAGAGTTAGGTTTATGTTGCAGGAAACACCCAACATAAGCCTCTGGTAAAAAATCTTTTGGATTGAAAGAAGAAAGAAGAAGCCTACCTCAATCTCGTTGTCTGAGGTGACTTCTTGTGTGTGAGATGAAGCAGTAATGTTGGCGGCTTGGAAATGGATATGAAATCTGTGTTGTAATTTAAAATATGTTGTTCCCAAAGTTTACTATAAGTCTAAGTTTATAGAGTTGTAAGAAATCTCCATCAATTAGATTGCTTTGTTCATGTTTTTAGTTTATCCTTCAAAATTTTCTTTACAAGACATATGTAAACGTAGAGAAATACAGTTTACAATATAAAAGGAGAGCAAGTTACCATTCAGATACACAATCATCACAAATAAAATGAAGAAAAGAAGAGTGCAAATATGACTCTTGGAATTCAGTGATTTTTCAAAAACAGAGGCATAAAACTTCCATGAATTTGTCGCATTTATCAAAAAACCAACTCATTGGTTCGTTGTACATCACATTCTACATGCTCTTGTCATTTTTCACATGAAAAGCATTAACCAGGGTTCAAGCCCCGCAACTCAAATCCCGTGCTTTGCCACATTTCCAGCAGTCATTGTTTGCCAACGTTGTAAGTAGGCCTAGTTGGGTCATGTGCGCATTGCAAGATCTCGTGTTTATTATTCTTGGTCAAAAGGGGTTTCTTTTTCTTCTGGAAGTATCGGTGAAGTTATTTAGGTTAAAACTGCTGCCAAATCTAAACACGCAGTGTGTGTTGACTACAAGCAAGGAAGCTCTGACAGAAATAAAAAATTATGCGTTTCTTCTTCGCAAGGGAACTATAAATGTGGGTGGTGATCACACGTTGTTGACCTTCTAGAGGCGGTCTTTTTTTGGGAGCTACTGACGGTTCTTCGTTGAATGATTTGAAGATGAACATTTGTGTTGAATTTGTTTACAGAGTATTAATGGAAATGAATTCTCTGTTGAACGTGAATGTTCTGCTGGGAAAAATCAAATGGTAGCTAAGTCGGAGGAAGAAATAGTTTGTGTGGGTCTATAGTGGTGGGTATTCTGTGTTGTGTCTTATTTGTCCAAAGATTCTAGATTGTGTTTTTTCGTCGCCTCCGGCTTGGTGATTGAGATATACACAATGCGTATGTGCAGGGAAGCTGCCAGGGGGGAGCACCTAATAGTTGAATGGGCATGAGACGTTCAACAGGGAACTATTGTAGGTTATACACTAGAGCCATAAATAGGAGAATAATATACATAGTGTGTATACGTTACCACACGTGTATGGTGTGTATATGGCAGTCCATATATAGATTCTCAATCTTTTAGAGGTAACCAGTCAAGTGGTTCGTGGAGGACAAATCTGAATAAGAGACATCTAACAAGGACATTAGAGAAGAGGTATAAGGTCTAACTGGATTTTGCTTAGCACATTGAGAGAACCTAGGAGCTAATTCGCCCAAAGGCACTACTGCAAGCTGACCCAGGAGGGGTTTTGTGAGTCTCACAGTAGGCTGATGTTTGCAGCAGATTAATAACAAAAACAATCCGTATCAGATTTAAAGACCAGAAACCAAGTCAAGCTTTACCTTTTATTAACTTATCTTGGAGGATTTGTGAGTTTAATTATCACAGGATCCATTTCCAGAGGACCCATAAGGGATTTCCAATTTTGGGATAAGTCTCAGAGGAGAAACAAGCTATATTTTGGTTTAAAAACCACAATTAAATTCAAGAACTGGTGCTGCAACCTCGTCAACATGAATACAATAGAATGCAAAAGCTTAAAGCCCATAAACTGACCATGTTTACAGATAATGAAGAAGAGGCTGATGTGAACTTACCAGGCTTGACGACGTGACGGTTAGTCAGGATAATTCTACGGTGTTAATTGACAATGAATCTGGTGGTGAATCTGACACCGACAGACTCTGTATCAAATTCCCTGGTGGCGATTGTTCTGAGCACCACCACAGCAGGCACAATTGCGCTCAACAAAAGCCAAAGAAAATATTTCTAGATATTTTGAGAAATTGAAAGAAATACAAAAGCCATTCAATAAAACATTCTTTATAAATCTGTAAACATTACAACAATTTTCAATCTCAAAACAATAAAACAAATCTGAGGAAAAGACTGCACCTGTTTAAAATATTGATTCAGCTTATTTTCTTTGTCGAACACTACAAAGCACTTTAGAAACTCCCAGTTTTTTTTCCACACATTCGGAATTTGCGAACTCATAAGATGTATTTATAAAGCCTCAATTTTTTTTTGATAACTATGGCAATAAATGAAGATTTGAAGAAAATCTTATTATTGATTTTTTTATCAAAAAACAATCTTCATACAATCATATTGTCGACCATCAGCTGCAATAATGCAGTCAATAGCCTCCATAGTCAATTGGAACAGTACAAAGCACTACCCACTACACCACTCTTCCACATTGAATGCTCTTAAATAGTAGGTACAATTATTCGTTGATTTCTATGTCACTATCTTAAAGTCTCTTCACCAACTGAATAATATCAATAAAAAAATATGAACTATGCAGGCATAGTGTTGATTTCTATGTCACTATCTTAAAGTTGGGGTGCAAAAAAATTATTTCGATGCCAAACCATAAAAATGAACTATGCAGGAATAGTGTTGAAATCCGAATAGATTGCAAAACCATACAATATTAAAATTGATTACATCATCCAAAATATGACTATAGTAATCTATTGTCCAATAGAATTTGACAAAATTTGTGTGAAAAATATTCAATAAATATGACATAAAAATAAACTTTAGAAAAATTTGTACCCATATTTTAATTCGTGACTTCTATTGGTTGGTATTTGCAAACATAATAGACCTAGGTGAAAGCATAAGTATACCTGCCACCGGCAGGAACTAAAAAAACAATTTTGATAATGTTTTGGATAAGAATAAGAAAGCGATGGTGAATTTTTTAAATAAATATTTCTAATATGTCTCTTACTTTTTTACTTTTTGATTTTTTTAAAATAAATATATATTATTAACTCTTTTTGTTTTTTTTTTCTTTTGTTTTTGATAAGATAAGATTATGGCCGTGGATTTTTTTAAATAATTATTGTGTTGTTTTTTTTTTTTAAATAAATAAATATTGTTAAATGTCTGTTGCTTTTTGTTTTACTTTCAGGGATTGTTCTAGCACTATGCTGCCATTGTAGGGTTACGCCTCTCGACATAATAAAATAGTAAAATTTACATGTAGGTTGTATTTTATGGTATATATCAAATTATTTGATGTATTATTGAAAGTTAATTGTATTAGTTTGGGTGAATTTTTATTGATTTATATTTTATGAATAATGATTCATAAGAATTATTTTTTATAAGTATGAATGGTCTATTTATCATTTAATTTGCTTGTTGATCACAGGGGTTAATTATAGAGATATTCTAGGAAGTCACCTATTTCAATTACTACTTTGACTCAAGCATATTTAATTATGAATTTTCCACAAGATCAAGTCTACTTATTTTGCTATCTCATTTGAAAATCTTTCAAGGATTATTTTGTATCACAAACCATTTATTATACAACTCCTTATCTTTTTCATTTATAATCAGCTAGTGTTTTTGTGGTTTATCAGATTATATGATGTTTTATCTAGATTCAACATAATGGTTTTGAGTAAATAACTATCAATCCATATTTCATGTGTATTAATTATTTATTAATAGGAACTAATCCTTATTGGGAGTTATATAATGAATGATTTATAAAATGCAACACTTGTTGAAGTTTAAAAAATGGAGTAGCAAGATAAGTGTGCTTGAGTTTGAACAGAACTCCATGGTTAAGTAAAATTGAGTAGTTATACTAAGATGAATTATCTTTCAAAAATTGTCAATCTTTCACCTTGTGAGCATCTTCTAGATGCAATGAGTGTTAATTGGACGATTAATGTTGGGGAGAGATGTGTTCTTCTGAACAACTACTCATGAAATATGGTACAATAAAGATTGAATTTAAACTATGCATTTGAATCTCAATAAATCGATCATAAATTTTGATACAATAAGAAAATTCCATTGAAATATAGATGAATGAGCTAGATTGGTCTATAATGAATGACCTAGAAGGTACAACATTTCTTAAATTTTATAAATTTGATAGTAACCTATGTTGGCTTGATATTGAGGGAAAGCCTATGGTTATGTAAGCCTATGTTGGGGAAGTATTGAGACAAGTGAACTCCCAAGAAGTCACAATTAATTATTCATGTGAGCATCGCCTAGATGTGGGGAGTGCTAAGTTGACCATTTAGAGATGGGTTCATATGAATTATTACTCATGAATTATGGGTCAACAAATATTGAAACCATGCTTATGAATCCTAATGCAATATTATATAATGCTAATATATAATATAATCATGAAAATAAATACATAGGACTTGGTTTTCATTACATTTTTTTCAATTGGATAATATTGTAATTTACTTGCTACAATATTTCATGTATAATGAATATAGTCAAAATTTTATGTCACAAAACTCAAGTTAAGATTAAATAAATCATTAATGATGGGCCCTTGGTATACCAATGAAGTCAAATTATTCTAAATGATCTGACTAGGGATCAAGTCCTATTGAGTGCAAATCCTACAAACCATAAGAGATGAGGTTAAAATGACACCCTAAATGACTTTGGTAGAATAGATACCCCTTAGTCTTTGTCTCTTAGTTGAACAATTTTCATTCTAAGGATCATACTTTTGTATCAGGTAACAAAAATGATCTTGTGGAGGATATAAAATCATCTATAAAATAAATAATTATCAATTTGTTAGAATATATAATATTATTAAGGTAAGAAATCCATTATTGTGCTTTTACCCTTTCTTCTATACAATATTGAATGAGTATCTTGATTATATTATTTTAGCACATGAGTTTAATTGATTTGGTGATTCCATAAACTCTAAGTTCAAATTTACACTAAAAAATATTATCTCCCTACTAAAGAAAATTGATCTCTAAGATGGCATATATTTTTTCATGTTCAAATTGGTGCATGCAATATTAACCCAATTTAGGTCATACATGTTTCTTTGACCTACTTTTTCTATTTTTAAAATAGATCATATGCCTAAGCTAACATAACTACAACTAGTCATCATCCATAGACTCTTTAGCCAAGAGGTTCAAATTTTATGCCTAGGATAGGCATAATAGAATATCACCTCATGTTCATTATCCATCACCTAGTATCATCATTTATTAATAAAAATCACTCACTAACAACATATGTGATTCTGATAATCATCCATATCCCTATCATAGCATTATTTTATATGAACAATTCCAATTATATCATTAATTTTATCAACAACTAGCTAACCCTAGGTCTTGCACTAGGTCATCTCAACACTCATTCTATATTAGTTTAAGCCTCAAGAACCATTTTTAATTACATTATCTTCTAGACATCCATCACAACTTCATGTCAAACTTATTTAATCAATTAATGGGCATGACCAAAGTGAATTGTGTGAAACTAGTACCTCTCCTCTTATAGCATAGCGATTTCCAATAATGTTCTTCAAAATTAGTTATTTTTCCTTTCATAGGTGCAAGTGTAGATGATTTTTGTGACAACTATTAAAGATATAGAAACCCTAGGTTTAAAGTTTTAGGTGAAGGTCACAACTATACCAAATTAATCAAAACTATATAGGTACACCTATATTGTCATTTTTGTTAGAAATTGACCTAATTCACAAACAATCATAGATTTAATAGAATACATTCATCTCAAATTTAATTTTAACAATTAGGTATAAGTCTCTCTTTTGAACATCAAGGAACACTTTTACTTTCACAATTTTATTTTATTTTACAAACTTGTTCAGGAGTAAGTTTCGAAACACATCTAGGTTTTGTAGGTTAATTTGATTATTATGCTTTTTAAATTTTTTTTTTTTATCATAGATATTTATTCTTTTGATTCCCTACATATACTTTAAAGTAGCAACACATAATGTTAGCTAAAATGTTTAAGATGCCTAATTATAGTTAGAGAATCAAGTATTATCAATCAATCATAATTTTTTTTATTGTAATTATAGTTATTCAATAAAAGTAGACATAATCCAATTTTATTTATTGGGTTGTGATGTAATTGTAAAGGGAATTTTCAAAAATCAATGCCAAGAGTTCATATATAATCTATAGTAAGAAAGCATTTAACTTGATAACCTCCCCATTAATTGTGCAAAATTTTAATATATGTAATAATATTTTCTTAGGTACATTGAAATTCTTACACTCTTTTATGGAAGGGTGACATGCTATGTTAATATGAATAATAATAAATTTCTTGGCACATTTAATTATTTAACACTAATCTTTGGATGGTTGTCATGATATGCTAAAATATTTAATATTTTTTTTACATTTAAATACTTAAAATCTCATTTTTCAAAGGGTGCCATGTGCCAAATGGATTTGAATGAGATTACTAAATCATAGACACATTAAAATGCTGAAATGTTAACAATAATTTATAATTAAATTTACATACTTTATTTTCTAGGCTATAGTCTCATGGACGGGGGAAAGACTTCCTAAGTTATGTTAGTAAGTGTTGCTACAATTTTTAGTAGTTTCTATAAGCACAAGGCCTTATGGATTTTTAAAAAAATGGAAAACAAGGCCTTATGGATTTTTTTAAAAATGGAAAATTTGATTAATTGGAGCTCTACAATTTTAGTGTTTTAATATTTTTTTTAGCAGCAAAGAATTATACATCTACAATTATATAGCTCAATAGAAAAAAGCATTATCAAGAATTTAAAAAATTATAGATGAATGACATGTGATAGATAAATTTAAAGAAATGGATGAGCGAAACATTAAACCCCATCTCAAATATAACTACTAAATTCTAAAAAATGGAGGCTCTTATTTTGTTATGCCAGATTCTATTTTGTTCTATAAGTTTTTTCTTCTCATGAGACTCCCTTCTCCAACTCTATAAGACCCCTTCTTTAATCACCTACATAAAAATACTTTGAACTTAGAAATATTCTTATCTTTTCCATTATCTAAAGAGAACTAAAAACATTATTTTAAATAAAAAAATTAAAACCATCTTTTAATTTTTTTGAAAATTATTCAGAAAAAATTAAAGCAACTAATTAAAAAGAAAAAATAAATAATTAATATTTTTCAATTGTAAAATTAACTTATAATAATTTTAAATTTATAATATTTTATATATTTTATAATTTAGTTTAATGGCTTTTACACTGCTTTCTACCTTGATTGTACCTGCTAGGAGAACACATTGAGAACTATCTATACAAAATTTTACCCCAATCATCAAAACTTAAACTAAGAGCTTTTTGAAAGTTTAACAAATTTTGAAATTTAGACTAGAAATAAATAATTTAAACCAAACTTATATCACGAATATTCAACAAACTATAATGAAACTTTCTTCCCAATAATTTTATTATAGCACTGCTTTTTCAAAGCACTACACTACAATATCATACATTCTCTCAATAGCTTCTATATTAGGATTTATCGAATAAGTTTGTGAACTAATTTATGTCATGCATATAATAAATTCTATATAAACTACCTATCATCCCCAACATGGAATTGTTGTAATGTTTTGTCACATCACTGAACTACAATCACATGTTCTATCCATGGCAAATATATCTGGCTACATTCAATGAGGACATGAGGAATAAATACTCAAATGTGTTATGGCATGTAAAGTCCCCAAACGTGGTTTATAAGAGTGAAACCTCCATCCATGAAGGGAAATTGATTCATCCCAGAATGAACATCTGAAATTAGTAAGTGTCTTTGGTAACATTCATTTCTTTAGAGAACCTCAAAAAGCATGTACTTCTATGCCATAAAGTGGAATTAGACATAGTTTATTTCCCACCATTGATCCTTAGAGGAAAGTTCATGCAAGATCAACCAATTTTAACAACATGCATTAAATAGATTCAAATTTAAACATAATCATTAAACATGAAAGAACAAAAGACATGAACACAAATATTTACGTGGGGAAAACCCTTTCAGGTAAAAACCCCCACCCTCCAAAAGCATAGATCCATTGTACTACTCATCAAAAAATACATAGTTACAATACAATTGTAGGCTCTAAGCCTTTACATGGAGATTTATATCCTATTCCATCTAAAGAAAATCCAACAGGATAACCCCTACGAATTCAGTCTCTCCTCTCTCAACTCCTCAAGCAAAATCTCATATTTATAGAGCTTACAATGCAAAAATTAGATATTTATAAATCAAATTTCAAAACTCAACATGGAAATATAAAATGCCTCCATGCACAAATCCATGTGTAAGATCATCTTTCCAACTTGAATCCTCATCAGAAAAAGAAACTGCAAGTTATAACTCAGAAGACAACATGAGAAAATTAACAACAATTAAAAATAAATGCTATGGAAATATCAAGTGTTGAGACACCTTCATTTTCCTAACATTCCCCCACTTGTCGAACTCCTTTGAAGAGTCCATGAAAGTAACATGATTTAATTGCTAAGAGTCAACTGAGAAAAACATATCATCGCAACCATACATGCAATCACAAGAATCTTAAACAATGCTTTGGTTCTCCAATCAAGACACCTAAAACAACATCCAAGATCTCCACCATCACAAGCAATAGTTCCTTCCATCCTCTAAGGAAAGGAACAAGCCATGGTGTATATACACAAGTCCAAAGATCATAAGCATCAGATCCATCTGATAGCAAAGGCTATAAAATACTGCCACCACTCGACTATGCCCACAAGATATATAGAAGCATAAAAAACAACTTCAAAGCCTGTAACCCAAACACAACCATGAAATCATCCTCTAGAAAACAAGATAGAACATCAAATAGAACAACAACCACAAAATTGAGTACTCCCATCCAGTTGACCAACCCATGTGACTAAAAATAACACACACAACAAGTTATAATCCATCCAATCACCCATACCTCAAAGGTATCCACATTAGCAAGCTCACATCACCTACATAGCCAACCCATCAATTACAAATACAAGTTCCATGTGCCAACCAGTCTAAGAAGAAAAAGCACATCTAAGAACTTTGACTACATGGTTAATATCGAATCTGAAATGATCAAAGGCATACCAAGTATACCAATCATAGCACATAAAATGTGTAGCCATGTAATACAAAGGACCATCCACAAAGATCTACAAATCCTACAATCAACTGCTACAAGAAGCATCTCCCTCAATAATCTTCCACAGTTGTTCCATGTTCTCCATATCCTACAAAAGAAAGAGATACAAGAACCTCCATGTTATCACCCATGTGACAACACATGACCACAAACTAGTGATCATCATAGCTCCACATAAAAATCTCACATCTAAAGTCATATAAATCCAAACATATAGGAAGAAGAACCAGACTAAAGAGAAAAATCTACAAATCATAAACATGTAGCATGCCCTTCTACATACACATCTAAATGCCAATTGGGTCAAGTAAGGTTTCCTTCACAAATCCAAGATAAAAGTCATAACAACATCCAAATCCATTCAACCTCAAGAGATCAAACATTAACATATGCATCATGTATCCACATGGATGTATGATGCATGAGCATCTGGGTGGACTAGCAATCAACATCACCCAAAAATATTTTCAAGTTTAGTTTTGAGTTTTGATTTGGTTTGGTTGATCTAGGTGGATCTCAGTACCCTAATAATTAGCTATTCTAGATGCCCTCAGAATCATCACCATGTCAAAGTGGTCGGGAAACTAGACTGAATGCAACTTGAACGGGTGAAAAAGGAGTTAATACATCTAAGTTATGATTGGTCAAAGTTAAGTCAAACCAGATGCAGGGGCCCATCAGAAGAAAAAAATTAACCAACTCAGAATCAGTTAGAAGCAACTTCAATTTAAAGAGCTTGAAAACACGAACCCAAAGATGTTTGTTTCGACGAAATTCGAGCCTGTACGTTAAAGTTATCACAAGTCAAACTTTGCAGTTGACCATGTTGATCGGATGGTACAGTTGATGACATCAACATGCTGACATGGAAGATGGTACCTTACTAACAATGATGTGGACCAATCAGTGTCTGACACATGGTGTCCATCGGATGACATCAACAGTATGACAGGTGATGTGGCAGGCTGAATGTATAGGTGACGTGGTAGTCAAGTCAACATATTTAGCGAATCAAAGTTTAACACTTGGCAGGTCCGTATAGTGACTGTGCAGTGATGTGGTGGGTGACGAGGAAGATGACTTGACCATTGATGACTTGTTAGGTGATGTTTCTTTAACAATAGAGCAGCCAACTGGGCAGTGGCATGTCATCTTTGTCCAATCAGAGTGTGCCATGTGGCCTCTCTTTTCTCCTTCGATGTGATTACAACGGTTTGTCAAAAGTGTATATGGGGGGATTTGAACCCCCCACCTCCCAGACACAACTATTACTCTCCACTGTTGGGCTATGGAATATCCACTTATATTCCATCAGCGGTTTGTTTTGACAATTAACGAGTTTGTATTCGGTTTAAAATGGATGGGGGGGTTGACCACCCGACCTCCAAGGCTGCCTTGTAAAATGCTTCCAACCATTACACCAATGAATGGTGCTTAAAACACTAGGGAGATTGGTCCTTTTCTACCACTATTTGCAAACTGAATACTCGCATAATTTAAAATATTAACCCCCTTAATTAAAGATTTAAACTCCTAAAATATTTAAAACCCCAAAATAAAATTTATGACCCTTAAAAGGATTATCAAGTTGTTAAAGATAAAGGCTTAAATGATAAATTAAGATGTTTAAGGGTATTTTAAGGCAAATAAGATAATTATGAATATTTTAAAGGGGTTATTAAGGAGATATTAAATATTTTATTGTTAAAATTGGAGATAAGGGTGATTTTTCAAATCATTTGGTTTTAGGCCAAATTGGGTAAAATTCATGTATAAAAGGGGGAGAGCTTGGCCTTTCAAGACATGGGATTTTTGGCAAGAAGACTTGGGAGGAGAGTTAGTTCGAGACTTGAAGCTTTCTATGAGTTTTGAGAGAACTATGTAAAAGCTTACATTGCAAGGAATTTTCCTTCTTGATGTCGGGACTACGGTCATTAGTGTGAGATGCCTTCTTGAATCCCTATTTAAGGAGAAGGTAGTTCTTTGTGTAAACACTTGTGAGAAGGTCCCAACATCTTACATAAGAAGGAATAGAATGATTCGTGTTCAAACGGATCTGGGGACATAGCCAGAGTCTGGTGAACTCTGTTATCAATCTCTCTCTCTCTCTCTCTATAAATGGTTTTATTAACTTTTGTGATTTTCATGTATTCTATATGTTCATTGGCTTTACTAATTCACTTGCAAACATAGATCAGTAAAGGATCTTGTTATAAATCTAATTCAAAGTGTAATTAGAAAATTCTAAGCATTGATTTTAGATCATTGGTGGCCATTGGAATCTCTCGACATGAAATAACTTCAAGTTCGACACAAAATTGCAAGAATCAAACTTTTGTCGATTCATAGTTTCAACACTTCGCAGGGAGTTTTGTAAAATTTATTCCCAAAAAACTAGAAAAGCTAGAGTAGAATCCTTTTACAGGGACATTCTTGGGAGTAACATTTAGCATTTGCAAAAATATTCAAAGTTATATATTTCATTGTTTGGGAGAAATTAATACCAGATATTTGTGTTTTTAAAGTTGAAAGTGTGTTGTTGATTTATGGAAAGTTTAAAATTTCATAATTCTGGAAGGTTGGAGCGAAATCCTCCTGTGGAGGACCTAAGGGGGTCATAACACACCTTTGGGAAAAAATTTAAGAAAAAAAAAGAACTTTCATTTTTTTTTGTCTTTTTGACACCCGATTCCACACATGTAAAGTCACCAAAATTTAATTTTCATTATGGAAAAGTATTAAGGGAGTTTATCTGATAAATTTCAAGTTTTTATTCCTCCGTTAATGTTTTCTACATGTCAAAAGTATGAAGAGGCATTGTTTTAAAAAGGATAGAAATTATGGTGAAAGGTTATATAATTTGCAGTGACTAAAGGAGAAGCAACACCTTGTTTAAAATAAATTTTAATGAAATTCTATAGCAGAAATATGGGACGCCTATGGAAGGGGAAAATCCTCTTTTGAGGCTACAAAATTTATCAAATGAAAAGGAAAAAAATTAGCCAAAGAGAAGGTGAAATGCCAAACATTGCAAAGAAGTGAATAAAAATAAATATGATTGTTGATTTAAAACATATTTATCATGGGGAGATTTCTTAGAGGTAGATTTCAGGGAGGGAAAATCTCAGCCCATGGGAAGGACATAGAGGTGATGAGTGCATTTTTGTAGACAAAGCCATGAAGGAAATGTGTGCAAATTTGTGAGAGAGGTCATTGAAGGCCATAAATTTGAATCTAGTTTTAATATTTCATATTTGTGTAATTAATTGAATGTATGAGAGTTTCATTATGATTAAATATATCAAGGATTTTTATTTGAAAATGTATATTGTGTTGTAAGTTTATGTGTTGCAACAACAGGTGTGAGTTCCACTTGCATCATTGTAAGATTCTCAAAGCAGATCAAACTATTCCATTTCCCATCTCAAGAAATCAACCCACTACCATCCCCTATGATCATCATAAATGAAAATGAAAACCCAAGGAGATAATATTGCTATCCATCTCTCATAATGAATCATCCAAAACCATCTAATAGAAAATCAAGATCCATGTCTATGAAAGAAAGCATAAAGCATCTAAGAGAAACAATGGGAAATACCTCTTAAGCAATAACCTATCAAGTAGAACAAGAGTGGTGAATGAGAACTATCCTCCAAGATATGCAAGCCATCATGAATTCTCCAATAGCAATCTCCTCATAGGTCTCTATTGAACTCACATACTGTAACCAAGGTGTAGGCTCCTTGGACTTTCTATTGGAATCTCATCAAGAGTAACCATATCAACAACACTTCTCTCATCTCAAGAGAAATACAACCTCACCTCATTCTCCATTTATCCACGGGCACCAGTAAATAATAATCTCATGCTAAAATAAAAATGCATCACTACACTATCATGGAGTTCTCAAACATATGACTAATGCACCCAAAGCACAAAGAATCATTAGAACACTGTCAAAGCTCTAATCATTTGAAATAGGAACTTATCATAACATCATGATCTTACCATCCCCCTTAAGAGATTCCATGGTCTCAAGAGTAATACATCATGCCAAAAATATAATGTGCAATCAAGAGTATACCATTACATAAAACAAACAAAGTCTAAACCAACATCACGTTTCAAGCACCACCAACATCTCAACCCAAAAACCACAAGAGTCCTCCATGGCTCTAAGATGCTACATATTGTCAAATAGTGTTCACATACAAATATGAAGAAACCATTATGCAACAATAGGATCTAAGAGTCCCTCTAAAACATTTGTATCACTAAAGAAGATCATTCACCACATAGTGATGAATACACAATCACTGCTAAAAATACCACTAAATTTTGTACCAACCTTTCCAAGCACATGACACACCATCTCCCAAATCTGAAAATCATCCAGGTCCACACACATACAAGTGTATTATTGATCACACCAAGTAAAACCAAGATCTCCAAATCAAGGAATACACCATGCTACAGGACCCCAACATTGACTATCTAGGTACTCTCGTATCATCTATCCTCTCATCTCAAAGCATCCACACTAATGCAAAAGTGACCATAGGAAAGGCCAAACTAAAAATTCTACATCAACACAAAATCAAACCTTGTGGATATAGATAGTCCACTTTTGAGTCATCTATGCAATCATGCAGGTAAAGACAACCCAAAACATTACACTACCCATAGATCTAATCAATGCAATATGTAAACCCACTATCGCATTGGAAACTACAAAATTGAGATCTCAAAGAGAATAATCATGTAGAAAACATGACTCAAACACTAGATGAAGCTTACATATGATTTTCCAATCATGTCCACAACGAGAACAATAATCAAGAAATCCAACAAGCACCACCACAAAAATGTTGAGTGACTAATCATGTACCAACATTTCCATGTAGAGAAAGCATCTCACCTTCTCACACCATGCATGAAGTATGCATGGAAAAATGTAACTATCTCATACCATAACAACCCAAAAGCCAAGGTCTAGGAAATAACTTAACCGTAACTCCATGAAACTGCAAGTTTTTCTTGACCGTGTAAAACTTGGAAAACCATTATGTTTGAAAAATATCCATGCGCATCCACACCCACTTCACATCTGGAAGAATTAAAAGTCTGAGATAAAAACACAATAAAAATTAAACCATAATGATGGATTATCATAGATGAGCATAACTATAGATTTTTTTTAGGAAAATCTATAAAACCCTTAGATCTAAGGAACATGAATCAAAGCCATTCAAGTACAAAGAATCCATAAAAGGAAAAAGTAGTTCAGGAACTCCACAACCACCAACATGCATGTCTGCATATGAGGGAGACATGCTATTGTAGAAGCTTCCATATCATCCAATGATCAAATCCATAGTGTAACGACTGAAAATGAAAAGGCTTTGCACAATAGACAACAAGGAAGATCGTTAGAAGCACGTATGCATACAATACTAAAATCTAAAATGCAAATTCATTCGTTAAGCAACAAAGAACATGGGAAAGTAAAAACGTAATTAAAACTAGAACAATCTCACCAATTCCAAACGTATTTCCATGATTCATCTCGATTGCCCTTCTCCATTTTGCTTGTGTAGTATAATTGCCCTCAGATTTTCAAGTTCGTGCAAGTATAGCTTAATGATAAAGATTAGCAAAATATCGAAGATTCAAGATATGTGCTCTCCAAAGTTACAAAATTCGCAAGATATTTCGAGAGAGATTTCGCGAGAGATTTCGAGAGAGAGATTGGAATGAAGAATGACAAATCAATTTATAGAAAATTGATTATTCGAACGATAGGTCAAGATCGAAAGATCAACGACGGTTGAGATCAATAATTTAGACATGCATTCTGATAACTGATAGTATTGACATGAGTGATACCAATTAGAAATAGAATTAAAGATTAAATAAATGATTTAATCTTCAGTTCGGCATTCGAAAACATAAGAAATATCTTTGCATGACAAAGATAAAGATTGATTATAACAACTCTCTGTTCGAATGCACGCACAACATTTAATTAATTAAATAAGAATATTTAATTAATATGCATGTGCACGCAAATAAGTTAGAACTGGAGGATTGCATGATCTGAAGAAGAGATTACTCAAGACGCCACTCAGACATCAAATCAATACTTAACTGATCAATTAAAATAGATGTTGAGTCGAGTAAAAGTGAATACTTAGATAACTCACATAATTATCTAAAATATAGAAGAATGCGTTAAAATAGAATTAATGAATTAAATAATTCATTTAATTCAAGACTCGATATTCGAAGAATAATTAAATAAATAATATTTATTTAATTAAATGATGAAGGATTTTAAACGAATAATTAAATAAATAAAGAATTTATTTAATTATAGTTGAAGTATGATAAAGAATAAATTAAATAAGAATTTATTTAATTTGACAAGAAGAAGGTTAATTAGTAACATAATTAAATAAAAAGCGTTTATTTAATTAATCAAATAGAATAAAGAAAAGTGTGAATTAATTAAATAATTAAGATTATTTAATTAATAGAAGAATTAATGTTAAGGTGAATTAATTAAATAATTAAGATTATTTAATCAATAGAAGAATAAGAATTATGAAGAATATTGAAGTCGCAGGCCTAAACCAAATTTCGGTGTCTACACATAGCCTACATGCAATTGAGGTAAGAAAAAACAATGCCTTCCAATACCAAGAAAAAGCACCCAATATAAGCACATTACTCCATAGCTAAGAAACAACCCAATATTTTCTATATCACTAGGGAGCCTCTCGCATAGACACCCAATATGAAAGCTTTGTTTCAACACAACCATAAAGCAAAAAATCTCACCCCATGCATTAGGATTATTCTATTGTCAACTAGGAGCTTCATATCACATTATTTCAATGTGACCAACTCCATTTTCTCTATCTCCACCATCCTTCAAGTTGTGTGTTGTCTCCTAAAACTTAAAAAAAAAAAACTTCCACTCACCAAAGGATCAATCTTCAACCAATTAATTCATATAGCCACTTGCACTACCTCACCAAGCCCTTTCATCAGTGAAGTATTGAACATTTGGTGGCACAACTCAGTTATCATGGGCTTGGACACATTCAAGTCTAGCAACCATGACGAGCTAGTCCCATTTCTTCACCAAGTGCTCAATTTGATCACTAGTGACCTCTCCCACAACATAGTATTGTGGCCTTGATGGGAGGAGTTGAATGGGAGTGCCTAAGCCAGCAGACATTCTAATATGCAACAAATTATGGTGGAATAGGAAACAATGACAAGCTTTCCAAACTTAAGAGACTATATCTTCAAATGAATCTTGCAAAAGGTGGCATAACTATAGATATATAAAAAGGTGAGCTAGCTAACTCACCCAACAAAAGATCTATTTTTGGCTAGATGGCAACAAAAATATTAAGGAAAAATGGAGAAGGGTAGATGAATCATACGAAAAATTTGACAGAATTCCTTGAGAAATAAATTTGGGCATTGGGAGTAAATACTCTTGTATGTCGATTGTGGACATGTGTCCTTTGCCATCATTAGTGCCAGCTATCTTACTAATGGAAAAATACATGGATTAACATGCTAAAACTCTAACAAATTAATGGACACGTCTTTTCAAGAGTACCTTGCATCACCTCAACACGTTTAACATAGTGAAAAGCACACTTTTCGATGTAATGAGTTTATTTGTTAAAAGGGTGGCAAAGGGAATATACTAATTCCATTCTCACTTCATTCTCAACATTCCCAAGGAATATAGATCTCCAATCCACACGTATCACCTCGATGGCATCATTTAATGGACCTACAGTAACGACATAGCTTTAACTGCATGTACGAGTAAGAGAATTTGTTGCATTCAAAAGTAGATTTCTCTAAGGAAGAAAAAGGAAAGTGGTTGTTATTGCCAAAGAAGCTCTCTACAACTTCCTCATACATCCATGGCAGAAACATCAACCTTTGGTAGGCAAGCCATAGTTTCAAACAAAAGGCCTAGTTACACCCATATTTTGGGCACAAGTCTTTCACCAACAACCTAGCATTAGAGGAGTGGTCATTTAAGCATTGTAAGAAGGTGTTACCCAATAAACACATCCCAAGAGAGGTGGTACAATACCTCGCCGACAATTTTTTTGACCCTAAGTTGTTAGCTAACCCTAAAATCCTTAGGGGAGGTGTGTTTCAGTGAATGCTAGAGCATCAACCGTCATAAGGTTTTCCATTTCAGCTCTATAATAGTGACCTGCCACAGTTTATGCTACCTGTTGTACATTCATGCCCAGAGTTGGTCAATAAATGTACAAAAAAATTTAATAAACTTAGGACATAAGCCATTGAGGGTTGTGGGGTTAAAGTGACCATTTCTGCCAAGGCCATACGTGATATGTTGTGTATCCCTACCACCTGGGATGCCAAATTTTTTTACGAAGAGCAGATGGACGCCCTTGGGGAGGGCATGATCAAGAATTTTTTTTTATGAGGATGAGACGAAGAAAAGGCCAAAGAGAGGTCATCTTCTCTTTCCTCTTTCACACAAGAAATTCAAGGACACATAGTATGTGTTCTCAATACTCGCCCATGTTTTTGGCCTCGACAATGATGAAGAGGTCAACCACTTCCAGTTTGATTTGGATTTCACACTCAAGAGGGAAAGAAGCCAGAGGTACTATGATTTTGCTAAGGTAATATCTGGGAACATGAAGGAATAGCCGAAGAATTATAGTAATGAGCCTAAATTTATGTATTCTTCTATCCTAGCTCATTCGCTTTTGCATTAGAATTTTGAGTGGTTAGGGATGAATGTACCAGTGTCTAGGCTAGATGAAAGGGGCTTCCTTCAACCATTTTTTATATGGACCCATGTAATTTCAAGAAAAAGGGTATTATTATCGGTTTGCAGTTAACTTTCTATGGACAGTGCTCCAAGATTTGTTGCCCCACCTCATTAGCCGTTTTTCTCAAGAGGTCAATGAATGGATAGAAGATTCCTTGAACCCACTGGATTATTTCCTAGGTGAGGATTTCACATTTATTAGATTCCATGGTTTTCCTGGGGAGCCTTTCTACCTCCCCAAATTTATATCAGAAAGGGTCTTTGCATTGGAGGCATGTCGTTAGGTCACCATTGTTGACAAGATTTATGGTGTCAGAAGGAACAAAATAAAGGTTTATCTACTTCCCCTCGTAATTGCTAAGAGCCAAGTAAGACTAACTAAGCAAAAGGCCAAGGATGAGATCACAAATTTACTAGTGGCCTTAGGCGTAGTCCTCATTTACGACAAGTGGAATTACAACCCGAATGAGGTTTATCATTTGAAACACGATATTCAAGAGTACTTCAAGAGGAGGAGGAATCCATCTCAAGAAAGTGAAGAGATATAAAATGATCTGGCTTGCATCCCATTCCAGCAACCAAGATGGTTAAGTTTCTATGAGCCACAAGCAAAATATCAGAGGAACCTCCCAATTAGCAAATCCCTCAATAGGTAGCTAAAGTGTAGGGCATGGTCAGAAAGGAAAAAGATAGAATTCTAGAGATTCTGATAGGATATGAGATGCCAAGGTGCCCCATTTGGTAACTTTCAACCACTTGATGATGAATTTGAGGGCATATATGATAAAGAGGCTGATTTCAACAACAACAATCCAGACGCAAGCCAAGAAATCGATGAGGAATAGGTTCTACCTTGGGCTTCTCAACCTCGAGAATCCAATAGTCGGAGAGACTTGAGGCAAAGGAATTCACAAGCTCCATCCTCTTCCAGTGCTCAAAGTAAAGGGAAAAGAACCTTACGGTCTTTGAGGGGGTGCATTGCTATTGCTGAAGGCCAAGTTTTAGAGGGATCAGATGCCTAAGGATCTAGACGTACTAGTTCTAGTCATGCAAAGAGAAGGAGGATCCAGGACCTAGGTGCCCTTGATGTACCAGTATGACAAGAAGAAGAAGCAAAGTTTTCCTTACAAGATGTTCTGACTACTGCAGTTCAGGTAAGTTTTGATCCTCCTCTTCTTCCTATTTTTGCATCTTTGGTCAATCCCTTGCCTCCTCCTATGGAAAGGAATTCTCTATCCTCGGACCCTGAGCTGATAATCCTAAATGCACCCCTTGCCATTTTTAATGAACCTGTTGAAACTACCCCACACGCCAAAGGAGCATCATCCGTCGTGGCTGTCATTGTCTCTTTATTTTTCCTATCAAGAGCCCCTATCAGAATGACTAAAAAACACCTCTTTACCAATTACACCCAACCCATCTACTTCTAGGAAGGATCCTCTCCATCAACCTATTTCTGTGTTCACCCCTACTTGTTTTTCCCCTACTCAATTTGGTGTCCCATTCTTTTCCATGATAACACTACCTTTTGCGTCCCCTCATGCTCACACATCCAAAATTTCCCCTTCCATCACCCTTTTCGGGCTGCCTCCTGGTGCTTCCATTGTTGCATAGAGTGTCAACATCCCTCAGAATCTTTAAGGTCATTTTGATGCTACCAAACAAGCTCGACAAGCCAAAAAGGTAGAAAATATTGTTGAAGAATGCCAAGATGCCCGCTACCTAGAAAATTGAAGCTTGCTTCAATGAAGAATGATACTCTCTGCTTATTACTATCATGAAGTTGCTCATTTCCAAGCCCAAAGGGAAAATGTAGATGGAGGACTATGAAATGCATGTCGTAGGCCTAGATTTGAACAAAAATCGCTCGCATGACAAAGTGGTCTTAGCCAAAGCCACTCAGAAGGTGGTGTATGCTGATTATGAGAGGCTGGACAAGAAATTAAAGAAGTGCGAGGAAGAGTTGGGAAACGTAAAGGAAATTGTAAGTAGATTGCAGAATGAAATCTGAGCTAGAGAAGTTGAAGTGACCCATATAATGAAAATTCAAGGTTAGCAAGGAGACTTGTCTAAATTGCTTACAAAAGCTCAGAGTGAAGAGGTTCAACTTCATGCTGAAAGTGAAGATTTGAAAAGAGAGTTGAATGATGCCCAATCCCAAACTTTTGACAATCTTCAGAAGGCCCGGGTGGAAGCAGAAAAGTCAAAGCAAGAATTCGGAAGGCTGAGCTCAGAATTGACAAATGTCCTTCGGGAGAAAATTCAAATGGAGGAAAGAAATAGAGCAAGAGAAGCTCAATTCAACCAAGAGGTAGCTATTGCATGAGGATCTGGAGCTCTCCCAATAATGAAGAAGCTAATATCCACGCATTGGGAATGGATTGCGGCTAGTGTTGTCATTCTTGGGCCCACTCTACAATTCTTCAGAGATGTTCAGGAATTGAATGGTAAGGTTAGCTCGATGGCTTATCACTTTATGCACAAATGTTCACCCAGATTGGTGGAATCCAACAACTTTATTTCTAAGTTTTGCATCACCAGTAACAAGGTCGTAGTAATAGCATGGATTCCTGATTAGCGGGTTGCCTCCATCAAAGCTAATGAGACAATTAATTTTCACTAGGTTGTGGGAAAATGCATAGAGTGTTAGATGGTATTGAATAAGCGGACCATCAATATCAGGAAGGAATTTGGCATCATGGTTACTTATGGGCTGCCTCCTCTCCTTTCACCAGATCAAGATGTGCTGACAGTTGAGCAAGTCACAGATGAAATCTGACATAAGATCCAAACCTCTGTAGAACTCCTGGGTTTGAGTACAATGCCCTTGGCTGATGATGTTGAGCTTGAGATTTATTCTCTTTCTTGACTCTATTATCACTTGGGAGCAGTTTCCTCTAAAAGGGGATTTGTATCTTTTAAAGAGGTTTTTGACCTAGAGCAAGCATATAGAAAGATTTGAAATCTCGTTCTACCAAATGATGTAGATTGGGAGGCACATCACTCTACTTTTGTCAAACTCCAAGAACAACCAAAGGCCTAGGTTCGTGCCTCTACAAGCAAAGATGCCTTGTGAGTTTCCAGAATTATGAAGCATTTTTACCTTAATCATTTTGATTTTTGGCCTGTACATGTTTTCAGTTTCAAGTGTGCCCACACTCAAGTAAGGTTATCAGAAAGGTGCGCAATGTGCCACGTGGTGGCTGTGTAGCTTTCATCTTCCATCTTCATTTTAGGAGAGAGTTTGAGACACATGTCAACTCGTTAGAGATTTTCTAAGGAGCTATATTAATGAGCTTAGGAGTTTCCACCTTTTTGACATGTCACCTCTTCGCTGTGGGTGGATTGTGCTTATTATGAAGTGATATCTTTTGGGAGTTTTTTAGAGCTTTATAGGCTTTTTCCTTTCATAATTTTTAGGATGGATGTTTTAAGTCAGTGCTTTTAGGTGATGTGATTGGTCAATTTGATCTTTTTTTGGGCTTTTTTTCTAGGATTTGATCAGTTATGGGCCTCTATCTTTGCTAAATATTTGAAAAAGCATTAATGCGGTAGCTAAAAATTGATGAGAAAATATCATTGTGACCTAACCAAAGATCTATGATCAAATCGTGTGCTATCAAATGTCAACACCTGGTAGTATTGAATTTTGTGTTGAGGCGGTGTTTCCTTCTTTCTACAGCTATATAAGAGAGGCGACAACACAATGAGGGGTTGGATTCCAAGTTTCAGTTTCCTTGGCTAAGGAAATTTTTCTTTAGATTTCTTAGGATATAGAACTATTTTTAGGAGCATAATTGCAGAACCACTTATCTCTAGAATGCTATATCTTTTAAGGTTTAAATTATTATCGGATTGACATTCGACCTTTGTTTTAAAGTTCATTTAATATTTGAAGCACAAACTATTGAGGAGAAATTGTTGAGACTATGCATCTATGGCCTTTTACAAGTTTCTTTCTTTATATTATCATTTTGAATGAAACGCTGAGTCTTGCAAGATAAATTTGAATAGTTTAAGTAGTTGATTTCCATGTTGTATGCTCGTATGATCTAATAATAACTTGTGAAAAATGGGTTATGTTACTTTATGGTTCATGGTTTTGACTTGTGATTTTAGATACCACTTGATGGTTTCTCATTTCTATTCTTTTAATATATTTGAGGCATGGGATAGAAGATTGTATAGTTCTTTGTAGAGACTAAATTATGAAACTAGTCTACTATCAAAGGGATAAGTTTCAATTGTATTATTATATTCATATTTTCAAAAACAAATAACTTAGATTAGGCCTCTTTTGGGATTTTTCTCTACATTTTATAAGTTTTTTGATTGAATTTTATATTCCTTCTCCATTATTTTATTGATATACATTTTCTAACTTAATGACATCATAATTTGATCAAATATTGTTCATTATTTTTATTGTGTTAATTACCCTACATTTCAACATAATATTCATGTTCCATGAAAATTTGTACTATAATATACAAACTCAATGCAAATTACTACTCCAACTAAAGTTGTAAATCCACATGCATGATAAATAAGATATGAGTGTTAATTATAATTTAATGAGTAGAGAAATGGAATAAAAACAAAAAATAAAGAAAAAAATAAGAGACATGAATTTATAGTGGTTTGGAAATTTCCTACATCCACTCTCAAGCATGGATTAACTCTATTAATTAATCACCATCATCTAGTACATGATCTACCATAAAACTCATCGTCTTCAGCATTTGAAGGTAAATCGAATGATTGCTCTCCCCTTATTTCCTCCTGTCTCACAACATCATTCTCCAAACTAATATACCACTGAGGCTTAATCATTGGTTCCACAACATCATTGTTCAGTGAACATGTGCCAAAAAGCATCTCATTATCTATAGAGCCTTTGTAAAGACCCTTCTTTTCCAAAGCTTCAATTATTGCCACTCGGGCATCAAACCGCTTCATTCCTTCCAATTCCTAACCCCCATTGCTATTTATCAAGCCTTCATCAGTGAATATATTTGTAAAGTCTAGATTGTGAGGCTTACCTAAAGAAAAATCATTTGGATCATGCATTGGAGTTATCTTAAAAGCAACAGTTTGAAATTTTAGACTAATGAGCTTTGAAGGCTCAATAGATAAAACTCCATCAGGGCCAACGTTATCAATTGCATCAACAATCATAGTTCGTACAAAATCATCATTCCTAGTAGAGATTGATGCTATAACTTTTAGGTCATCTCATCCTTTAACATGCCTGATCATCTCCAACTCCTCCATAATATAGCCCACCCGAATATTGAGAATAATCATGCGAGTAATTACAATGCCATTGGCATCTTTCTTAGTCCCCATATCTACAACAATCTTAGGATGGACCCTAAATAGAGCATCCTATGTAGGTGAGCACCTCTCAATGACCCCATAAAAACCGGCATGGCAATCTCCCTTCACCAACACAAAAATAAGTGATCTCCCTCCACCAAAATGGTTTACAATAGAGGACAATGCATATTGTCAAAGTGATCCAATCCCTAATTTGGTTGAAAAAGCCTTATGCCACAAATTTTTTAGCCTACGTCGAAGGGAATCCTTGACCAAAGCCAATTGACTTATTGACAGACTTGCCAAGGCCTGGTAGCTATTTACACCTTTTGACCCCAAATCTTGCCGCCCTCAAAAAATAGAGTGAGGGGCTTAAAAAAGAGGACCAGATTGATTTAGCTCCACTTGGGCATCCCATGGCATTTGCACTGGAGCACTCATAGTGCTGCCACATACACTTGTCTAAATATCCTCCTCTGCACCAACATACTCAACAGGCTCAAGCTTTGCGATGCCATTTCCAGCTTCCATTGTCGGATTTGCAATCAAATTGGGCATGGGATTTTCTTTTGGTGCCCATGATACTTCCCCATCACATGGGGATTCATTCTCCTCCAAAATAATCCATAGAGCACTTTCGTGTTCCTCTGCTCTTTCTCTTTTTTGATTGATGTCTTATTCTATGTTTATTGCTCTTTTTCAAATTGACATACTCCTTACAATAAATAATATCAACAGTCTCTACAAATGAGACTTTCTTCTTCTGTGTTGCCCGATCATCTTCTACCTTAGACACCCTATCTTCAAACTAGTACTCGTCATCAAGAGCCCCGTCAACTCATCTTCTGTGATCACTACCAGATTCCAACATGCCTATGAACTCTTCAATTTCCAAAGTGCTAAGAAATTCTTAAATAATAAATTGTTCTACCAACTTTCTCCGACCATCCCAATCATACAATGGCGAATGTGAATCTAGTTCCCAAGCATCACCTTCTTCCATCTCTCCTCAATCTCACCAAGCTCTGATATCAATTGTTAATTATAAAACAAGCAGAGAAACGAAATAAAAACAAAAGATAAAGAACAAAATAAGAGACACAAATTTATAGTGGTTCAACAATTGCCTACATCCACTCTCAAGCAGGGAATAACTCTATTAATCAATCACCATCATCTAGTACATGATTTGCCATATATTTATACAAATATCTTCAAATACGAAGAGATTGGAGAATACTAACAAACATGTGACCGTTGGGCTCCACATCCCAACAATGATAACTAACTTAAAAAGGAAAGGAAGTTCCATGAATCTACATAGCAAAAAAGGGTCAAAGATTTAAAAGTATATTTCTATTCTATAGTAGCACTAAAATTATCAAAATAAACATGGTTTAGATGCTAGTGTAGGTTTTTATTTTCCTACTAAGTAGTTATTTTCCTATTATTTAGGTTTTTCCTAAACTTTTTAATTAACCTTGCTTAAGTTAATAAAGTATTAATGTGAGTGTTATAAGGTGTTGGCATCTTCCATGAGAGTTATATTTACTATTATTTGATACTTTTTGTGTTCTCTACCTATTGGTTGTGTTTTCCACCTCCCTCCTCTCACTTATTCTATATACTCACTCTCTTAGCTTGTATCAATATATTGTAGCTTCATGTTATTATGCCTTCATATTGCTATACTCCTTCTAGAACATTTGCATTACTCATTTAGAGACTAACTCTATAGTGCTATTTTGAATTTATTAATCATCTATATTTATAATTTTAATAATTTTGAGTTCTTGCACAATATCTTGAGTCATCATCTATTGTATAGATTACAACATGGTACAAGTGCATTTGGTACTAGGATAGATATTTAATCTTCATATTTAAAATATTTGAGAGGGGATAATCAACCTTTCTATAGATTTCTTAACGACATACTTTGATCTTTGATGTAGAAAATTTAAAAAGTTTGAGAGAAAAATAATCAACCTCTATTATTATTATTAGGCTATTAGTTCCTACCTATAGCGAAGGGTTCAGATGTTAAACAACGATTAATGTATTTGTTTACAGCCAATTATAATTCAGATTTTGCTACATCTGTTTTACAGCCTATGTTCAATGAAGAAAGGTGCACATTTTTTAGCTCAAAATTTCAATTTTTTTTTTCTCGCACTCTATCATTGGCGCTCTGCAGATTGACAAGGGCTCTGCGGGCATTCCAAGACAAGAGAGCGCATGAGTTTCGAGGAAGGCTACTGCTTATTGTCAGTCCTGTATATTGTCAGAGATGAGAGCAGACAGCTAATGAGCGGTTTGAACAGTTGGCGATTTGCATGGAGAGAGACATCACAGTAATACAAAGGAGTACATTGAAATATACAGCTGCAAAAAAAGGGCTTGTTGCTTTCATACACAACAAAAGCAGTTTCTAGTATAGGATGTACAACGTTGCACTTTGCACTCCTAATGCCATTAAAGAGATGAGGAAGAAAAACGCGGCGGATTCTACTACAAATGTTTTTGAAGAACCAGAAAAACAACAAGAAGAGAAGGATGACTTGAGGGTCTTTTGGGCTTTCCGTGTGTCGGGTATTTGTAAATTTTTGTATTAGGGTTTACAATATTTTTTCTTTAGAGCACTGGAAGCAACAATAGCATATTCCAATGATCTGCGAGAATATGATTGTCATTTTCATGTTTTTAAAACCCCTTTTTCACAAAAAAAAAAAAACCCTAGTGCTTCAATTATATCGCTAAGTGCGACTTAAGGTGACGGAATTAAGTCCCAACTTCTGGCTGCCGTCAAATGTGCTCAGCGACGACAATGATGATGAGCAAACTGATGCCCTGTTGACGCCCCGGGGTGTCATGGCCAATGTAACAGAAGCGGCCCAGGTTCCAGTCCTACTGCGCCTCGAATTTTTCAGGTGGTTTGTTATTTTAATTTCTCCTTGATTCTTATTTCTACTGGTCATGTGCATATTTTTTCTTCAGGTCATAAGCAAATGGATTTCGGTGTCAGGTCATATAGACTTTCTTCATCCACCTTGTAAATTTCTTGTTTATCTGGTTCTGTTGCTTGTTTGGTTAGGTATTTTATGACTTGCACTTACTGCCACATGTATATAGAAGACTATCTTAGACTAAGTGCATCTTACACCTTGTTCAATGGGCCGCTTATCCCTTTAAATGCTTAAGTGAGCTCTAAATAAAGCTACAACAAGTGTCTACACAACAAAAATATTAAAAAAGGATGGACATTGTTCACAAACAACAGCAGTAAAAAACATGACCAACCCAGAGCGGATTGTAGCACTCACAGTTGATGATGGTCCTCACAAGGGCATTACAGAGGAGGCAAAACCACTTTCCCCGGTGTCTTTTATGCAATCATCAGTCCTTTCACTTTCAGAGTAAATACTAAAATAGATGTCATTGTAAGACAGGGATACAACAGTAAGCAAGTACTTACAGACAGGATAACCAATAGAGATTCATTTTTTTTCCTGATAAATTTGTATTAGCTTAGAGAGAGACATTCGTTTGATTTCATATTTCATATATGAGAAATCAGGGCATAGTTCTTGATAAAATAAATAAGAACTCTCACGATCCTTTTAATATTTTTGAATCTTGTGTTGTATATCATGGTTTAGCTTTTATATTGACATTTTCAACGCATTTTGGGCCATAAAAGCATGGATGGAACAAATTAGTAGTCTAGTCAAGGTGGTATCTTTTTAGAACTGCATGAACTGCGAATATTAATTTATCCATCCTAACAAGACCCCACCATTGGTTACACAATCTTAAAACAACGGCATACACAGGGCAGGTTCAGCGCCTTTAAGTTTTAACTATTTGAAACAACTGTTTTTACCGTTCATGTTGATCTAGAACACATGCAATTGATTAGCTGAAGTGTTGAATCAATTTACAGAATGATGCAGAGCTTTTTTTGGAGAAACACATCTCTTAAGGGCATCCAATGAAGAAATTAGCTAGATTTATCTTTTTGGAGCTTCTTGACCTACTTATATGTGATTCTTATATTATCACATGTTCTCTGTTCAACTTCTTGTATACATACAATAGCCTTTTAGAAAAAACTGATATGCGATACAGGATGGTTCTTTGTACGGGCTGGAAACTTTTCCTGTAAGTTGCTTCATTTGTCTTCACCACAAATAGAAATGGTCCAACATGAAAGTTTTGTGCAATTTTCTATTGAAGGAGAGTCATTTGGTTTGACCTGCAAGCAGAGCTTGTCTTCCACCTCAGGATTGTATAGAGTTTATGCATGTCTTGGTGTAGGTGTATTTCTTCACACAAGGTCTGATTGGTTACAAATGTGTCTGCAGGACTCTCTCCAAGACTGTTATTATCTGTCTGTGGATGATCCTCATCATTGATTTCTAACAAAGTGCTATGGATGATCCTCTTCTTTTATATATTCTTAAATTCCATTTATGCAATTTAATAGGAACACACACAGCTTCTCTGTGATCTTCAACAGGTCTCAGCCTACTCATGGCCTTACTAGTTGAGGTCTGTCTCTTCTTTCTAATGCTCTGCACTGTTTTTATGTTCATTTTCGTTGAAATCGCAAAGAATGAGCCCACTTCTGGCTCCAGATGTATACCTTGGTATTCTATATGAGATTGTGGGTGTTGAGTTTTTTAACTTTTTTATCCTTTTTTCTAATGTGTATATCAAATTATATCATTGTTTTTGCGTACAGCTTACAGAACATTAAGTATCAAATTTTCACAATTCATAATGTTGTTATCTGTTGTTTTTGGATTTGATGCAAAAATTTCTAATACAATCAAATCTAGAAACAACAGATAACAAGAATGAAGATGGAAAGAGATTGTTTGAATGGAATGAGATTATTGAAGTTTTAGGCCACATTTGTGTGACCCGTTATCATCATCATCTGATTTGTTTAGAATAGTTTTTTCTAGAAGCTTTTTTCTTTGATATGATTTCTTTCACTCTGATTTTTCCATGTCCTTACAAATAATTACAAAAGATAATGGTTCTGAAAGTAGTCTAATGAAAAGAAAGAGAGAACTACAAAATTTAAGCTGATGATTGTGTCTTTTTTTTATTGCAAAGACCACAAATAACAGAAATACAAGTTCGCATGGATTGTAATGGTTGTGTACAGAAGATACACATATCTCTTCAAAGTTCAAAGTTCAAACTGTAAGGGAAAATTCCAATTTTGTCTTTTGTAATTTAAATAAAATTAGTTTTTTATTGATAACAATAACACAATTATTTACTTTATATATAAAATGGAATACAAAATTACTATTGAGCAGTTTTATAACTAACGTTTTTCTATTTTTGTTTCTTACACCAAATGCAGTATTTTGCTATTTGTGGTTGTTACAATGTGTATAAAAGTTGTATGTTTTTCTATAGAGAATGTTGAGAAGCCTATGGGTGTGCATTTTACTAAGCAAGTTCTGTTCCATTACCTGATTCACTTGAAACCTACTACAGGACAATAGACCACAACCATCTATATGGGTACAATATGACCCAAGACTATCCCAGGGATGTAGATTACACAAGATATAATCATAACTCTGATTACCATGATGCTCAGAGATGGTATCAGAGGCACATGGAAGATCAATATTGAATATTACAATGGGGGTACCCACACTGGAAATTCAAGGCAGTTGACTGCAGCTGATAGCAGTCATTTTGCCACCATGTTTAGTGATGAGAACCCAAATGCTTGATGTATTGCTTAAAGTGTTGTTTCTTCCATTTTAATTTGTACCAAACTAAGATACTCTGGTTTTTCTAACAGAGGTTTTGAATTATGTATGTATGATTTTGGTGGATGAGTCTCTGCAATCAGAGATTAAATCCCTGAGACATCTTTCTTTCTTAGTACTACTTTCATAAATCAAAGCTGCTAATGTGTAGCTATGTCTTATTGTACAATGCCGAAGTTCTTCTACCATATTTAGGCAGAGAATTGTAGCAATGGTTTTATGCCTTATGGAAAACAGTTGATGTAATGTAATTATAGTTTTATTGTTATAAAAGAGTTGTTTAAAGTGTATTCAATTAGGACTTAGAGCCAAACTGGGTAATGCATTTTGTAAGACAATAACACAATAGCACGAATTCATTTACATCTTTATTGTAGAGGCTTGCAATATGGAGCATAATATATAAGCTATTCAGAATGCATTCCAATGCCAGCATCGCCTACAACCATTCCAATTGTTGCACAACAAATAAAACCAAAACTGTTCTTGCACACTTTGACAGGAACTTCGCTGCTCTGCAGCTCTTGTTTACACTTGTGCTTTTCAAAAATCTAATTGATTGCATCCTTAATCCTCTATAGAAAATCAATTTGTAAATAATATAGCCTATTATACAACTCTTAACACACTTCTCCACTTCTCACCTCTGTTCACCTCTACCCGAAACCCTTTTTTCATTATTCCATATCCCCTGAATGCATTCTCAATTCTCAGAAAATGCCAACCATAAGATTCTACCGTTATAATGATCCATTCTTCTTTGACGCATGTTAAAGCTATGGTCAGAGTTAGGGTACTGTGAAAGTGATTCATTTATATCCCCTACCTGATATAGTTTGCAGCTTCTCACAAGAATCAATGACAATTTGCTCCAAGCAGCTCACTCTGCAAAGACTTGGCAACTCCTCAAGCTGAGGACATTCTTTAATGTACAACCGTGTCAGTTTTGTCAGATTTGATATTCCCGACACTCTCCAAATTTGTACATTCCTCAATCTTGAATTCTATAATCTTCGAAAGATCAGATGGTAGTGTTAATCTTTTTAATTTTTTACAGTTGGTAATCTCAGGAAAATTCAATGTCGTTATCCTAGCTAAATCCACTTCAATAAGATCTTTCATTTCACAAATTTTGAGAGACTGTAGGTGTTGACAGCAATTGCCAGTGATTAAAATCTTCGTTACAAGATTACGGTCTTTAATCTCTAAATTTTCGACGTCAATCATTGCTGTTCTAGACCACCCCTCATTATTCAAAGTGATTTCGCTCTCCTCAGGTAGTTGGAATTCATAGACAACTAACGACTTAAAAGTAGTCCCCTCTGCAGTATCAGTGGAAGCCAGCTCCCCTGTTAATTTAGAGCCTATCACATTTAAACTACGGAGATTCATTCCTAGACATCCCAATAAAGACCAAATATCCATTTGAATTTTCGTAGCATGTAACACTACCGCTTCCATATTATCTGATTTTCCCGACAAATCTGGAAACTCTTCCAGATAGGTTCCAATAATCTGCAGCTCTTTTAAATGGGAGGGTGCCTGGTAATATAAATAAAATTATTTTTAGCTTTGGCTGTACCTAATAGCCAAGAAACTAATCATAACATAATGCACATCTAAGTATACCATTATCGAAATACTTAATTTTCGATGGAGAAGGACAAACTACCTGCATATCGCTCTTCCACAATGTTTGGAAATGGCCAGTTCTAATTGTTAAAACACTGCAAGTTTCGAAGAGGAATCCATGAAGGAATGCTTGGGTTTATATCTGAATTCATGACAAGTTGAGGCCGTTTCAGGTAGTCAAGCTGAAGCCATAGCAGAGAAGTATCGGAACTATCTTCCGGCTCCCCTAAAAAGTATGTAATTTGACAACCATTGGATTCATCCCGAATGGAATGGAAACACCTCCCTTTGGTTTGAGCGAGGATGTTTTGGAATCCCTTTAATTGCTGCATTCACAGAATGCAGCTTAGATTTGTGTAGTAGTATGAATTTCGAAATTTAAATATCAATAAAAAAAGGAGACTTGGAGGAGGGGCAAGCATACCAAAGATTTAAGATTTTTGGGATGCCACACATGACGAGGATGGCTCAGGTCTTTTGCCATTTCTCTTCCCAAGTCCTGTAGGTGATCATGCATTTTGAGAGCAAACCGGTGCCGACAAGATTTCTGTCTGCAATCCACGAAAGGCCAATACCTTACGTCAACTTCCTCTACAAGACTTTTATCTTTTAGTGTTTCCAAAGCATGGTGAGACCTCCATCCAGATCCCTCCCATATGCTCATGGCCATAGTCTTTGATTTATCGATGAAAAAACATGCTACATCCATGAAAATCTGTTGCTCTTCATAATCTAAGGAATCAAAGCTTATCTCCAGCCTTCTCTTTACATCTCGGGGCAGCGTCTTATTGACTTTTTCCAATTCTTCCCTCCAATATCGCGGGTCTTTACTAGAAACATGCCGACCCAGAACTTGAAGAGATAGAGGCAAGCCTCCACACGTGTTTATGAATTTTTCGACTAGATCTTCATATCCGCTGGATGGATGGGGTTGACGGAAAGCATGCCAACAAAATAGCTCTTTCCCATCTTCTCTATCCAATCCTTTCAAATGATGACCAATCTCAATTCCCGCCCTTACAAGGACCCATACATCTCGTGTTGTAATAATTACCAGAGTATTGCCATACTTATTTATTATATCCATGACTATTAGAGTATCTAAGTGTTCCACATGATCGATATCATCTAAAACAATTAGGAAAGTCAAAGAGCCGCTCCTTTTCAAACGATGCCTCAGACAGCTTGTCCCTTCCTCGGGACTCTGAAATCTGTGATCTTCACAGAAGAGATCTTTGAGCAGTATACTTTGCAAACTAGGTAGTTCGGCCCTGGCAGAGGCTTCTCGAACATCAAATAGAAAACTTGCTCTTGTGTATTGTGATCTCTTTTGGTTAAACAACTCTTTGGAGAGAGTTGTCTTTCCAACCCCACCTATACCGAAAATGCCAACAACATTAGCTTTCTTTTTTCTTGTTTTGTTCATTCCGCACTGGCTCTCAAAATCTTGAACAAGCTCTCCAAGGCATTGCTTTGCAAAATCCTTTACAAGCTTACGAAGCCCTACTGGATGTTTGGCAACATGCAAACGTTGTGTCCTATGTACTTCTTTTTCCACAGCTGAAACTATTTTTTTGCAGTCACTAGAACAGCAAGAGAAAGAAGAATTTTATGAGAAAGAAATTTGTAATTAACCTGTTTTGCAAGATAAAAAGTAAAGAAATAGATTTGCCAAAGTAAATTGAAAACGGGCAGAAACTTACTCCTAATCACTGAAGTCGTAGCCTGTGGTAAATGAAACTGATTGAAGGGCTTCCTTCCACTCCTTGATCTTCTCCATATATACGCCCTTCTCTTCATAATTAAGAAATGCAGAAGCATATACTTCCTTCTCGATCTGGTGGAATTCCCATGGTTCCACTTGAGAAAACAGGGGAATAATTTTTGCCTTACTTTGTGACATGAGGACCAACTTAGCCAGACACCAAGTGGACTGTGCATATCGTTTGGAGAAGATGGCTATGTGTACAGAAGCGGAGCAGATGGCAGTCTCAATAGTAGAAGGAAAGGAAGTTCAAAGATCTTTGTCTTCGGAATCAAGAAATACTCGTATTCCCCGCTGCTCAAGAGAGTTGTAAAGCTGAGTAGCCAAAGTTCGTTTGACATCGGGGCCTCTGTGATTGATGAATACATCAAACAGTCTGAAAGATTCTTCTACCTTTCTCCTTTTGTTAGGAGGTTCGATTCCAGAGAAAGCATTTTTTTGGTGAGACGAGGATGTAGAAGCCATGAATGCGAGGATGGAGCTGAAACAAATAAGGTAAAGCAAATCTGGGAAACGATGGATATGTTTTGAGGAAGAATGGAATGGATGGGACTAGGTCAATGTTAAATTTTTGTGAACAGATTAAATGCACAGAAAATAATTCAAAATCAGACAAAATAATACATCATATACCCTGGGAAAACCCTCCTCTTGAGGGAGAAAAACCCAACAACAAAGATCTCTCTTATATTTGATGTAACAGTGGCAACTTAACACATTACAATGAGGTCTAACACAAGACCGATATACAACACCTGGCAATATGGAATGACAGATGACAACCTGCTAAATCACACTTGGCAATGACTGAACACAGATCTGGCAATGTTCACTTTGCACTGAATGGTCTTTAATCTGAATTATCTTCACATTGTGTAAAGTTCGCACTGAGTAAAGTCTTGGTGCTGAATGTGCTCGCCTTGTATCTTGAATTCGCACCTTGCTTATTAGATAAATTTGCACTTGTACATCAGATAAATTCGCACTTGATGAACTGATATATTCACACTTGATGAACTGATCTGTTCGCACTTTATCATCTGATATAAAACTGATGTGAATGACCGAACTCTGCTAGATTGATTACAATGGACGAATCAAGGTGTATATATACAAATGAATGGAGAGACAAATCCTTTATGTCGGCCTCTTAAGAAATCGCTTATCTTCTTAATGAAAGTCGGCTTTGAAATATATTAAATGTTCTCTAATAAAGATCAATTCAAATTCTTTCATGTCGGCCATAATATGAAATGAGTATAATACAAAACAATGAATATAAATTAAATAGCCAACGGCTATCATTAAATTTATGTCTCCACGAAAGAGCTGAGCTGGAAGGAACTACCGAAGCTGCTATAACATTAACACTCCCTCTCAGCTAGGGAGAGAACTTCCAACTGCATAATACAAATCTTCTCCATATGAGGTTCATCTGCCATCATTGCCTGCAATCAGATATAAAGAGAGAAATATCACCTCAACATGATATTTGATATCGTCTCGATATCAACCATCAAATGGTAAGTACTAGTGTTCATCACTTGCGTGATGTTGTCACCTCAACGTGACTTTCACCATGGCTCTCCCATAGGGTGAAACACAAGTACAAGAAGATCATCACGAACTCTCTCACGTGATGTTGTCATGGAGTCACACACATGACATCCACCATGACTCAGCTCAGAGGGTGGAAGCAAGGGCTTTCACCTCAAGTTCTTCCGTCACAGAAGAAAGTGCAATAGTAAGTACAAGTGTTCATCACTTGCGTGATGTTGTCACCTCAACGTGACTTTCACCATGACTCTCTCAGAGGGTGAAACACAAGTACAACATATGTCATGGAGTCGCACACATGACATCCACCATGACTCAGCTGAGGGTGGAAACAAGGGCTTTCACCTCAAATTCTTCCGTCACAGAAGAAAATGCATTAAGAAGGCTCACTGATACTGAGACTCATACTCAGTCAAGGCTGGATTCTCCACCATACCAAGCTTATCTCGGAAGTATACAAACTTTATCTGGCGAGAGGCTTGGTGAGAATATCTGTCGTCTGCTCATCGTGCTAATGTACCTCAACTGTAACCATTCGCAGTACCATGTCTCGATATAGTGGTACTTGATCTCAACATGCTTGGATGCGTCATGAAACAGGATTGACGAAAGCTTCACACAACTCGATTATCACAATGAATAATAGTAGGCTCCATTGATTGTCCAAACAATCCTGCAAGGAGCTTATGAAGCCACACTGCTTCCCGAGTTGCCATGCAAGCTGCAATGTACTCAGCCTTTGTTGTACTCAATGCTACAGAAGACTGCTTCCTGCGCACTAGGAAATCATAGCAGAACCCAAATTGAAACAACGAGAGGTGCTTTTCCGATCCGTGACACAACTTGCCCAATCGAATCAGTGAAACCAAGTAACTCCAAGTCTGCATCGAAGTATACTTCAACCCATATCCAATTGTGCCACGCAAGTATCTCAGGATATGTTTAGCTGCAACAAGATGTATCTGTCTCGATCACACATAAACTGGCTAAGTGCACTCACTGCATAGCAAATATCAGGTCTAGTGTTAACTAGATACATCAAGGATCCAATCAGCTGTCTGTACAACGTAGGATCCACTAAATCTGAACTAGCTGCAGCCTCCTTCAATTTATGAAGATTGGTCTCCATAGGAGTAGACATGGATTTGCAATCCATCATGCCAAATCTCTTAAGTATATCAATGGTGTACTTCCCTTGATTTAAAATCATACCATCTGACTTCTGCCAGACTTCTAAACCAAGGAAGTAATGCATGAGCCCAAGGTCCTTCATCTCAAATTCAGAAGTTAAATCCTTCTTACATTCAAGAATCAGGTGATCTTCTCCAGTGAGGATTAGATCATCAACATATAAAACCAAAATTAATGCATCACCATTGATTACCTTGAAGTAGAGATTTGAATCAGCATCATTCTTCAAGAAACCCAAGCTTGATAGATACTGATCAATCCTTTCGTACCATGCACGAGGAGCCTGCTTAAGACCATACAAGGCCTTCTTCAACTTGCAAACATGTGACTCCTTCCCATGAATCTCAAATCCATCAGGTTGCTCTATGTAAACCTCTTCCTCAATTACTCCATTGAGAAAAGTGTCTTCACATCCATCTGGTGAATCTTCCATCCTCTAGATGCAGCAATAGCAATGATGGTTCTCAGAAGTGTAGCGAGCAACAGGAGCAAAAGTCTCATCATAATCAACTCCTCTTTCTCGAAAACCCACGAGCCACAAATCTTGCCCTTGTACTTCTCAATGCTTCCATCTGCAAGCATGCTTAATCTTGAATAGCCATTTAGAAGATACCACAGACTTGCCCTCGGGTCTAGGAACGATATCCCAAACATCATTTTTAAGAATTGACTGATACTCCTCTGTCATAGCATCTCTCCAAACTTGAAGACTAGATGCTTCCTCAACACAGGAAGGCTCAGATTCTATAATCTGACTCATCAAGGCAACATAACAGAGAACTTATGTGGCCTTTTGCTTTGAATGTGCCTCTAGGAGTCGCAAAGCTTTCAGCCTCTGCATAGTGCGAATTAGCCCATAGAGGTCTCTTTTCTCCCAATAACAATGTCAAGAGGCCTACCAAGAGGTTCCAAGGGGTTCAACTGATCAAGATCTTCCTTTGTTCTACAGGACGCTAAATTCGTATAATTTAATTTATCCAAGTTCATCCTCTTTCATCTTATTTTCATTAATTAAGTAATACCGCTATTATTTAATTAATATCTTTACTCAAATCAAGGTATTTAATCAATAATACCTTATCTCTTTAATCCTCCTTCCATCAATTGAATTAAATAAATATTCCATTTATTTAATTCCCTTCATGTCACATCTTCCATCATTTTTATCTTATCCTAATCCTTCTTCTAATCCCATCATTAGGATGTGCACATGCTTAATCCTTGATTAGGATGTGTCACATCCTCCAACTTTTGCAAGTTGGCCTCTAATCTCTCTTAGCCACCTAATCTTCCTCTAACCCCTCATCAACTAGCCTAATCAACCTCTCAAGGAATTTTAAATTCCTTTTATCTTTCCAAAGAATATTAAATTCCTTTTCTCTTCCCCATGTCCTTTATGACATGTGTCCTTAGTCATGCCCCTCCTAAATGCTTTTCTTTTTTGACAAGTCATCTCCCTTCCCCATGTGAATTTTTAATTCACTTTTTAATCCCCCAATGCATTTAAGGAATTTTAAATTCCTTCCCTCTTCCCCATGAGAATATTTGAGGAATTTTTAATTCCCCACTTGTCCTCTCTCCCACATGGGGACAAGTACCTCCTTTATGAGGAGATATTGTCCAATCCCAAGGTACTTTGTACCCCTCTCCATGTCATGTCCTTCTCCTTCCACCTCATGTCCACTTCACCTTTTAGGGCTATCTCACATGCCACATGTCAAGATGTGAGGGCTTGTGAGTTCTCAACTCACTTTAGCTCTATATCTTGATATTTGGTGGATCAATCTCAACCCTCCATTTCCCCTAGGAATCCTCAAAAATCCTATAAATACCCCCTCTTTTCTCTCATTTAGGGGGAGATCATTTTGCTAGCCAAACTCTTGCAATTTTGTTTCTCAACTTATACTTAGCCATTTTCATGTTTTTATCCACTTGCACTCATCTTCACATCCTCATCTAGCTTACATCTTGCCATCCAAGGAGCATACACATCAAAGATCGAAGGGCCAACCAAAGGATCGACTCAACGCAAGGTATAAGGTTCCATTTCGTTGCTTTGTCTTGTTTTGTTTCCAACTTAGGCTAATCTTGAGGTGTAGGTTGTTTTAGTTGTTTATTTGCACTCTTTTACTTGTTGCTTGCTTTCTAACGCTCACATTCGACCTATCACAGGTTCCATTGTCTCCCTCTGAATCTCAGGAGTATGGTCAACTTCCATGTCCTGAGGAGACTCTTCATTATCAATCTCCATATGAATCCCTCTGGATCTCCTGAATGCAACATCTTCCTCGAATGTGACATCCCTACTGATTTCTATCAACTTCTGACTTGGAATGTAAATTCTGTAAGCTTTTGATGTCTCAGTGTAGCCCACAAATATTCCCTTCTTGCCAGAAGGCTCTAGCTTGGTTCTCTTTTCTTTGGGAATATGAACATAGACGGGACAACCAAAGATCCTCAAGTGACTGACTTCAGGCTTCTTTCCTATAAAGGCTTCTTCTGGAGTCATATTCTCTAAGATCTTATGAGGACTTATGTTCTGAACATATACAACTGTCCTGGAAGCTTCTGCCCATAGGAAAGTTTGCAAATCTTGATCATGGATCATGGCCTTTGCTGCTTCCACAATCGTTCTGTTCTTCCTTTCTGCAACACCATTTTGTTGAGGATTATAGGGAACACAGAGCTCCCTCTTAATCCTTGCATCAATACAAAAGTTTTGAAAACCACCAGAGGTGTATTCTCCACCATTGTCAGATCTGAGGACTTTAATTCGTTTACCAGAAAGATTTTCTACTAAAGCTTTAAACTCTTTAAACCTATCAAGTACTTCCTCAGATTCTTTAGATTTCAAAAAATAAATCCAAGTCTTCCTAGAGTGATCATCAATGAAAAGAACATAATACAAAAAACCACTCGAAGAAGGAACATACATAGGACCACATAAATCAGAATGAATTAGATCTAAAATACACTTAGATCTATTTTCTCTACTATGAAAAGGGGCTTTTATGTTCTTACCTAATGCGCAGCCCTTACATGTACCTTCGTGCTCCTGGTTGAATTTAGGAAGGCCCGTCACCATCTTCTCCATAATAGGTAGGGCTCGAAAGTGTAAGTGAGCCAATCTCCGATGCCAAAGATGACAAAGACTGGAAGAGTCATGAACCAACGCTTGAAGAGAATGTGAGCAAACCTTGTAGAGGTTATCATATCTAACTCCAATTACTTGAGCATCCTTGAAGCTAGAGTTCTGCATGCACACTAGAACTTTGCCTTTGGAGAAGGCAACTTGATATCCTTTATCTTCCAAAGCTGAAACAGAAATAAGATTACACTTGATTCCGGGAACATAAAGAACATTACCCAATTGAAACGATATGCCGGAATCCAAATGAAGTGTGGAGGTCCTAATTCCTTTTACGGAGTAGCTGGCATTACCTCCAATGATGACTTGTTCAGAAGATTCCTTTTCCACCAAACTCGATAAGTGCTCCTTGAAGCCGGTTATGTGACGAGAGGCACCACTGTCGATTATCCAAGTGTTGGTGTCGAAAGGTACACTACTTGATAATGTTGAATGAGACATATATTCACTTGAATCCTCAACCTTCAAATCATACACCATCTTGACAAACTAAACAAATGAGATAATCTGAGTGCAATAATCTGATCACGATCCTCAAACCCGCTCTGATACCATGTTAAATTTTTGTGAACAGATTAAATGCACAGAAAATTATTCAAAATCAGACAAAATAACATAGCATATACCCTGGGAAAACCCTCCTCTTGAGGGAGAAAAACCTAGCAACAAAGATCTCTCTTATATTTGATGTAACAGTGGCAACTTAACACATTACAATGAGGTCTAACACAAGACCGATATACAACACCTGGCAATATGGAATGACATATGACAACTTGCTAAATCACACCTAGCAATGACTGAACACAGATCTGGCAATGTTCGCTTTGCACTGAATGGTCTTTAATCTGAATGATCTTCACACTATGTAAAGTTCGCACTGAGTAAAGTCTTGGCGCTGAATGTGTTCGCCCTGTATCTTGAATTCACACCTTGCTTATTAGATAAATTCGCACTTGTACATCAGATAAATTCAAACTTGATGAATTGATATATTCGCACTTGATGAACTGATCTGTTCGCTCTTTATCATCTGATATAAAACTGATGTGAATGACCGAACTCTGCTAGATTGATTACAATGGACGAATCAAGGTGTATATATACAAATGAATGGAGAGACAAATCCTTTATGTCGGCCTCTTAAGAAATTGCTTATCTTCTTAATGAAAGTCGGCTTTGAAATATATTAAATGTCCTCTAATAAAGATCAATTCGAATTCTTTCATGTCGGTCATAATATGAAATGAGTATAATACAAAACAATGAATATAAATTAAATAGCCAACGGCTATCATTAAATTTATGTCTCCACGAAAGAGCTGAGCTGGAAGGAACTACCGAAGCTGCTATAACATTAACAGTCAAGACCTGCATGTTGAAAAGAAACATGGAGCAAAGGAGAAACTCATAACTGAGCTTTGCCGATTATAGGCTCATACATTTAGATTTATAGGAAAATACATATTAAATTCTACATGGACTATAGACTGGTGTTAGGTTAAGCATATATCATGGACAGGTGAGAAGATTTGTAATGTGAATGGCATGGATGGTGTGGACGGTGGAAGAAGTTGGTGTTGGATGATTCTGGAGACTAGTCGGTCTGTCTGTGCCGACGATAATTAATTTACTTCTTCCAACATCTCCCCATAAATTAATTATGCTAATATCCCCTATCCCCCCATAAGATGGAAAAGATGGGTCTTGGCCTAAAGCCTTGTTAGGTACCCATTTACAATCACTGATGAAATTCTTCAAATTGCTTCCCCTCATCATAATCACTTTGGGTTTTATGGCTTACCCCTAACTGATGCAATTCTAAAGTGGTTTAAAGCTCACCATGAACTGCACAAACTTCACATGCAAGTGGTTTCAAGATCAGCACAAACTTCACACTCAAGTGGTTTTGGCTAACCACAAACCTCTCAACAAGTGGTTTTGGATTACCACAAACCGAGCACACACATGACTCCACAAATCATCATCACGGGGAAACCATCATCACTCTGGGATTTTCTCCTTCTGTACCTGCATCATAATTGATTATTGAGTCCATATAAAAAGAAATCCATCTACCGAGATACATGGGTAACCAGCCGTTGTATTTGCTAGTTGTATAGAATTCCTTTTCATATACATGGTTCATCAATATGTTAAACCAAAAGTCATCGGGGGTGTCGGGTACAACAGATCATGCACCCCTACAACAAATCAGGTACAATACATACTTTGGTTTTGCCTTTTAACAAAGGTGACTCACACTTAAACATTTTCCCAATAAATACATAGCCCACTAACAACAAAAACTTTCTTGATTTCATGATTGCACATCGTTTGGGACTGGCCTCTTTTCAACAGCCACCCAAATACTATCAATTAGATAAAAACATCACTCTTTTGAGGAATATTGATCCAACAATCTTCATTTACATGACCACTTTTCATATTGACATAGTCTTCACATTTAGATAGACAAATTCTCTCACCTCCAACCCAAACACTTTTACTCCAAACCAGAACACACATCTCAGACAAAGCTCCACGTCATAACAACAATCTTTAACACACCATCAACAGAATAATAGAAAACAACTTATGCACCACACCAACATCCACATATAAATGCAGAAAGCCCTAGTCCTTGTAGTTGTAACTTTCCCACACACACAACCTACAAGACACTGGCCAATATAGCCAAGACCACAATGCCCATCCAACATTGCACCAGCCACCTGGGCATAACACTGTCTGCCCTTTCCTAGTTCGGTCTGCTCCTCTGAATTATTTGCAAGCCTCCAATCCTGCTCCAAATGCTACAACATCGGCTTCAAGTCTAAGATTAGTTTTACACAACAACCTCCTTTTTGAAAACTTTCCTAGCCGCGACTTCAACACATGCAATAGGCAGAGGATTCACTAAGGACGATTTTTTTTTTCACACAATCCAACAACTTCCTTCACAAAAACCAAAATAGGGACAAACATACCAACAATACTGCGACCTGAACAATCCTATCTTCAGCTCTGATACCACTTGTAGGGGTGAAGACAATAGACGAAAATGACAAACACAGATTATATTAAATAATCAAAATACATTACAACATATTGCTATTACAGCTTTTTAACTCCTTATAGACTAAGCTTCAACTCTTACATGGACAAAGACACCGTTGCAGAATTCTTAGCATTGCCATTACATCTCCTTCTTTATGTTGGCTTCTTCTAACCTTCACAGCTTCTATTCTTCAACCAACAACTATCTCATATCCTCTTATCTCTGTAGATCTTCTTTAGCTTCTACAACTGCAGCTATAGCCAACAACTTCAATGGCTTCAAACAACACTCCACCAAAATCTTCTGCTCACATATCTTCAGGATCTTCTGCCATCACCTCTGATACCATGAAAAGAAACATGGAGCAAAGGAGAAACTCATAACTAAGCTCTGCCAATTACAGGCTCATACATTTAGATTTATAGGAAAATACATATTAAATTCTACATGGACTATAGACTGGTGTTAGGTTAAGCATTTATCATGGACAGGTGAGAAGATCTGTAACATGAATGCCATGGGTGGCGTGGATGGTGGAAGAAGTCGGTGTTCGATGATTCTGGAGACTAGTCGATTGGTTTGTGACGACCATAATTAATTTACTTCTTCCAACACATGTAAATAGATACCACGACAACCTTCTTCTAGGAAAGGATTGGAAAGTGAAAGATGTTGTTCCTTGTTTGTTTCTTACAGCCAATAAGACCGAAAATGTTGAGAGAAAGACGACATACTTCTTTAGTTAAAAGGCTGAGAGGTTTGATCTACCGTCCTTTCTCGAAAGGACAAGGAAATAAGACAAGTAGATATATGGAATGCTCGTTAATACGAAGCTTATTTATTGATTCGATTTTAGATATAGTTGTAAATGTCAGGTCTTGTCTTTAATTTTGTTAATATCAATTGTCATTTTATGTAGTGTTAGGTTTAAGGATTTATGTATAATAGTTATTTGTGTCATGGTTAGCGCTATAGGTGTAGTGGTTAGATCATTTTGGATCTATGGTGGTCTATTATACTTATCAATTTAAAGTATAATGTATATTAGTATAATTAGTGGCTTTGAGTATAAATTGTGAATACTATTTGTGATATCTCTATTTACAAATTTTGTTTGAGTTCACAAGTTTGTTGTTAGCATGATTTGTTATCTTTTATATAGTAGGAATTCTTGTGGAAGTTGGTTGTCATTAGCATTAGTGTTTGATTTTAGTTATATTCTTCTTGTAATACCTAGTAGTTCTAGAAAAAAAATGTTGTATAGTTACACTACCTAGGTCATTTATAGCAAATAGATGCATAGAGTTTTCAAATTCTTCTTTTTCATTTGTTGTTGGTAATATGTTTGTATGTGTCATGATAATAGTTTCCAACCATGTACATTTTATAATGTTTTAAGAAAGTGGGTTTGGCTTTGAGTGTCACCTTGTTGACATAACACCATTTCTAATTTGAAAACTATCTCATTTGTAAAGTGTTTCCATAACATTTTAGTATTTGAGTGTGATACATAGATAGGTTTGCCCATGACAAGTGGTAATTTAGCTAGGCCACCTATTAGAATTATAGATCTTCCAACTAAGAAAAGTTGTTGTAAGTGGGGAAATGCCTCACAGTCTACTATGTATCTTTAGTTACAAATTTGACCCTATTAAGCTCAAATTATCAACAAACATGCATTTTATGTGTTTCATATCTTCTTAGAATGACAGTTATTATCTTTATAATTATGTAAGTCTTCTATCAATATCTCAAGGATTGAATGCATAGTTGATGCATTCATGTTTCATGTTGGAAAAAAAGAGTGTTGTTCACCTTGCTTTATGTTTATAATGTACAATTGATATTTATTATCCCTATAATTGTATGTCGTAAATATGAAAAGTCAAAGGAGGTAAGGTGTACTTCAATGATAATTTTAATTGAGCTATTATTATCCATGGTAACATATAATTAAGATTTTTTATGGTAGAATTAGAATATTTGATGGTGTATTGAATATTCATGGGTTAGCATGTAACCTTTTATCTCTGAGAAAGCTAATAGACCTAGATGTGTGGGTGGCGTTTTTAAATAAATAAAATTAAATGGTAAGATGTGCTATGATGATTGTTAGAGGTAGTATATTGGTAATTTTTTTAAAAATTGATGCATGGACTATTGAGCATAATAATACTTTTATAAAATAGTTTATAACTACTTCTTTGGGCAAAGAGATGGTATCCTTTTCCCTATCTATACTTGTGATTTCTAGGTGTCTCAAGATTTTTCTTCTTTTGGTAATAAGTTACCTATAAAAAGTACTATAGTATGGCAGCATAGATTAGCCCACATAAGAGAGAGGGGTCTATAGACCTTAAATGATAGTGACATTGTTGAAGTTTTGAAAAATTATAATTTATTGAGTTTACTTTTTATGAGCATTACATTTATAGTAAGAAAAAACAAGTTTACTTTTCCTCGAGTTCTGATAAGTTGCAATATTTTGGATATTATTCATTCTAATATCATTTGTTCTATTGATATTCCTTTAATTTTAGACTCCACATGTTATGTTGATGACTATATTAGGACATGACTTTATTTATTAAAGAATAAACTAAAGGATACAATCAATTAAAATAATTTAAAGGAATGATTGAGTTGTAATATAGAAAATTAATTAAATTCTGAAGTACTAACAATGTTGATAATTTTTTCTCTAATAATCTTTGGTAGTTTCTATAAAGATACAAAATATCAAGATAAAAGACAATTGTATATTCTCCATCACATAATAAAAAATGCAAAAGGAAGCAATAGGGCATTGATGGAAAATGGTAGAAGTAACTGAATTTGGCTTGCAATTTTTCTTTAGGGCTAACATTGCAACCACTACCTACTACTTGATCAACAAGTCTATTGCATTAGCTCTTGTGGATAAAACACCTATGAAGATGTGGTTAGGTCACATGTTTTCATGGAAAAATATAATTTTTTTGTTGTGAGTCATATTCATGTGTCAAGGGAGAAGCAAATACATTTGGAGGGGCTTGTTAAATATCTTCATCAATTAAAGTTGTGGTATGAAAGAATACAATATTTAGATTTTTTTTGCATAAAAGGCAATATATAGTAGAAGTGTGATTTTTAGATAAACTAAACCTTCTTCCATTATCCTATATCTTCAAGGAAAAAAAAGAAATATGTGATTAAGCTTCCTTATATGATTGAGAAAGTTGAATCAAGCCCCTGACGTAGACAAGAATTTGATAGGATCTCATCTAGCTTTAATTCTTCATAAGAGAAGGAAGAGACTCAAACTCAACTTGTTCAAAGGTTTATATAGCATAAAGAACTACTAGAAAGGTATTCACCTAATGATTCTAAATTTTTATTTGTTAAGAGTAAAATACCCTTTCATCTTAACACTTCAGCTTACTTAAGTCATGTTCTTTTTAGTGTCTCAAGTTTTTACAAGAGGACACATGCCATGATCTCCTATCATTCTCACCTAGGATTTCTCTAGGGTTACTTTTTTTATAAGGATTCATTGTGTCATTATTCACTCATATAATTATGAGGTTTGCACATTAATGATGATTAATTTTTGTGGATGAATTATCTTTTGGCCTCCATAGTCTTGCTTCTCTTTTTATGTGTTGGATGTTTGATTGCAAGTGATTCTTAGGAGTTGGGGGATTGAGTGATCAACTCTAACATGGTATGAGAGCTCCAAGTTAGTATCTCTTTGTTTTTTTTTTGAGAGATCTAGACTTTGATAATTTTTGGTGCATTGTGGACCCAAATGAAGCTTAACATTACATCTGGAAGGCCTAAAAACCTTAAGATTGATTATCATTTGATCAAAATTGAAGGTCTAAATTTTTTGAGGTATTTTTGGTTGGGTAGAAATTTTGAGGGTTGATAATTCCATACAATGTACAAATCCTTATGATCATACAAAATTTATATGTTGTGTAACATATTATGGATTTGTATAGGAAAGTTTTGGGCCCCTATATATATTTTTTCCCTTTTTTGGGTATCACATTGTGCATTTTTTGATCTATTTATAATGGTTGGTTCTCTCATTATGATATATGTTTATTTTCTAGATCCTTATGAGTTGTCTAATTAATTATTTTCCTTCCCAAGGAGTGGCATTTTCATTTGGAACACTCAAGTCGTGGTACCTATTTTTGTTTGGGTGGGAAGTGTTTTGTTACCACCAATAGAGATTTTTTTCTCAATCGATGATTTTAGGTTTCTTTTGCGCTTTTATTCTTATCACTCCCACCAACATTGCAACCCCCTTCCCAATTATGCATATTGTAATTGATAACCCTATGAAATGTGATGGAAAGCATCTTGTATTCTCGATCATATTTTTTTCCCAAAATTCATTAAAATTTTCCTACGCATAGTCCTAGTGCATTCTTCCAAGCCCCTTGTAAATTATTTGCAGTCATTAGTTATTTCTAGTAATTTTTTCTTTACGTGTTTTTATGCTTGTGTTATTGAACTTCACACAAGGGCTTCTATTTCCTAGGCTACTTTTTATAATTGGTATTAATTTACCCTACCAAAATACTCACGAACTTTGTTGGAATTATATTTTTGAAGGGAGTCACTTTACTAAGTGTGGGAATTTTATTTTGTTGGCCATCTATGATTTGAGGCTTATTCTCATGTTGGTTATATACTCCCTTCTAATAATGTTTTAATTACATGGCCACCAACCTTCATCTCACTCAATGACATCCCAAACTGTCATTGAAATTTTCATCAACTAGCCATAGCTTCTTTTTGGCATTTTGACATTTTTCTTGTAGGCATATTTTTTCCAACAAACCCTGGGATATTTCAAGTACAAAAATCATATTATGTTGTGATAATTTCTTTTAGATGTTTTATGTTTTTTTACTTGCTAAGGAATATTTTGTTGAGGCAGAAGAATATTTTATTGACATGAAAGGAATATTTTGAGCTTAATAACATATTACATCTACTAATGTTAGCATTATGTTAACAATATGAACTACCCATTCAACTTGCCCCTAATTGTAGTTTTTCTTTAAAGGAGATATTTTTTCTTTTTCTGTATAACTTGGGCATATTGTGTTGAATTTTGACGAACAATATATCATTGGAAAACTAATTTTGATCACTTTCTAATGGTGTAGGTGTTATTTCTTAATTTTTTTCTCACACCTTTTATCACTTGTCAAAGTCAAATGTTCTTCTCAACTCTTGAGCTCTTACCTATTGACTAGTCCTTCATTTTATGTTATTTTTTTGGCATTGGAGATATTTCTTAGGGATCATCATAGCTATCTATGCAATTTTTCTAGATTTCTCTCTAGGTACATTTTATTTAGCTTTTGTCTCACATTCTAGTTCGTTACTTTGAAGTTTTGGCACTTAGAAATTTTTTGTTTATGTACGATGAATTATTTTGAGCTGTTTTACATGTATTTGCAGCATTAAGTCCATTTTAATCATTGTGGCATATTTTTAATGCACTTTCTCTTTGTAGATTCCTTGAGATAAAGTGTCATTGTTGTACATGATTTTTTGAGATTTTGTAAAGTATATTAAGAAATATTTTGTACTTGTATTGTATTATAAAGTGCTATAAAGGGGTGTGTAGTTCCCTAAATTTTTCCATCATACTTTTTAAAAGTGAATGTCCATTCTTGACAACTTTGAATCTTAGTGATTCTTGTCTCATGCCTTTATACCTTGATTTGAAGACCCTTTTTTAGTTGTAATAGAAATTATACCCAAATTTCATGCCACTTTTTGGATGTTTGGAACATTGTTTTGAAAATTTCTTTTATTTTCCAACTTGTTCATTGGTCTATAAATTGGAATTTAAGTAAATTTCATATGAGATAACGATAACTACAAAGTTGCTATTAGAATGCTACAAAAATTCTTTCATGTTTATTGCTAGTGAAATTATCCCATAAAGACACATTACAAGTGCATTACAATCATTTAAATATTTCATAATACACCATCCATGTTTTATAGTGTGGGGTTTTTGATTCTAAAATATTTTTCCCTATGTAACTCACTATGTTATGGTATAAATAGTTATCTACTTAAGATTATATTTCTCTATTTTTTATAAAATGTTTGAATTATATCGTAAATTTTTTTATACATCACACCTTTCAAGATTAGAGTAGGAAGTTGTTTTGCATATCTTGATTCCTCACACAACTTTAAATTTAAATTTTTTCATGTATTCTATATATTTTTTTAACTATGATAATATATGTAGTTTAATTTTTATCTTCACTTTCTATAAAATAGTAGTTATTATCTCTATTACTATTTCTAATGAATTCTTTTAGTTTAGAAATAGTTGGCTTTGATTTTGTAACATAGGTGTCAACTTTATGTGAATGAGTGGTTTAGGGTATCTAAGAATAAGATCTATGCGACAAGACACAATCAAATGATAAATTTTATGTGATGTGGGGGTTGCAATCTAGGTATATTTTAGTTGATTCTTTTGTATTGAAAATTATTAATATTTCTATTAATTCTTGTGAACAAACCTATAATACCTTTTATTTGAAATAGTAGATTGGTATATAAAAATATTATCATTGTGCTACAATAAGAATTATATTATTTATTCAATATCAAGTTACAAGTATGAAACATTTGATTTAATAATATGGTTCAAAAAGTTTAATACTTCTTAAGATTGGATAAAAAACATTTACAATGCAATTTTATAAAATATATATTTTTAAAAAAATCTACCATCATTAACCAAACATATGTAATGCAAAGTAGAAAAGAAAAAAATATTCAATAAGCATCAACTTGATGCTTAGATAATGAGTAAATGAGCCTCCTCACATATTTTTATTTGATTATTTGAACTATGACAAATAGGTAAAGGAAAAGAGATTAAATAATTTAGAAAAAAAAATGTCAACATCAAGAACAAAAAGATTTTTTTTAGAATAAAACCATTTGTATATAATGTAGGGTACTCTTTATTTAATTGACACACATCAATTCAATTACATGATAGAGACAAATTACATCTTAGATTGTTTGATATAGATGGGATATAAGTAATAGATTCATATAAGTATGATTTGGATCTTCGAACACTTTATGAATCACACATAATATATGATATCGAAACATATATATGAAAAATGCAACCCAACGTAATGCCTATTGCAAGTCATGAAGAGAATGGGCTATGAGAAGACACATTTCCATTTGGTAGCTATCCAAATGGTTGGGAATGCAAATATGTATTTAAAAGAAAAATAGAAAGAAATCTCTTTACAAAACTAAGCAACAAATGTGTACATAAGGAAAAAATAAATCTATAAACTTGATAGAAAGTACATTGAATTTATCAATAAAATATTTTGAAAAAGGAAAAGAAAAATCAAGACATGCCTAGATATACATATGCAACTTGTCAACAATTATCATTCCCAACTATTATGTTGTATTATTACTACTTACACGCATTTCTACTAGCTCTTCTCAATAAATATCTCCATCTGAATATTTGCTATCCAACTCCACCAACTTCCATATTACTTACAAAAAAAGGCTTGGATATAATGTAGTTCTATGTCATTTAAACAACCACACTAATTCTATATTAGCCTATGAATCTAAGCATTTATGCTACCATAATACTTGATAAGGATCTATAAGTTCATATCAAACTCTGATATAATACTATGATTTTATATCACTCTTATTAAGATCTATGAACTCATATCAAACTCTTTGTTTATTAATTTAAGTTTAATTTAAGTTTACAACTTGAAATATTGATTCATTATTTAAAAAATAAAAACAATTATATTTCTATTAAAGACTTCATACATCTAATAATAACTTATTGAAATCACAACAATAATTTCTATAACAAATTTTAATTATAAAAAAAATAACTCAATTTCACGATCTTCATCTGAATTCAATACAAACTAACTAAACATCTAGAACAAGTAGACGCAATAATGACTTAAAAAAATGAAAAATATACTCCTTTTTGTGAAACATGAATTAAAGAGTCATGTATTGTCGTTAGGTTCTGTTTTTCCCCGTCCTCTCTCGTATTACTGACTTTAATGCCGACACATCGCGAATAAACAGTTGAGCATCTTTGCGCAGATCTTCACCTGCTTTCATTCGATAAGCTTCTGCTGCATTGTTTCAACACAAAACACCCGCTAGTTGTTCCCTACAGTTTAAAATATGTATGTATATAATATTTTATGTCAAACCTGCTCCGCTAGCCGACTTTATGATAAGAACAAAAGAAATCTTTGGAACTGGTTTGTCGCTGCATCTTATAATATTATTCACGGGAAATACGTAAGGAGATACGTAATTCAGCAATTTGGTCATATATAAGATTTAAGGCCTGTTTGTTGTGGACCACACCTTTATAAATATTTTAAAAACCGGAATGTTTAAATTGATACCTTTCAAACAAGCTGGATTCAATGAATTATCGGAACCAACTCCTGTTTGACAGAGTCGGCGAGATGCATCCGCTATAACTTGGACCCACCTGCATTGCTTCCCTGTTAATTTCACTCAGTAGCCATTAATTCTCCCCGCACCCTCTACTTTATTCTTACTCCTCCCGCGGAGTAAGGAACATGCTTCCCGCGTACCCGGCCTTGCTTGCTTTTCATTTTCTTACTTTCCATGGAATCTACTTCTACTACTAGTTTCCATTCAGAGATTGATACAAGGCTCTATATGATGCTCTCTATGTTACAGGTCTCAGGGTTTTCCTTGATTCCGAGGAGTTGGAATTGGGGCTTTTTGCCTGGAGCAATACAACAAGCAATGGGCTACCTTTGTCTTTGAAAGTACTTGGAGGCCAGCTTTATGATGAATCTCGAAACGATTGCTGGAACACTCTATTACATGAGATATCTAAAATATTACCCCATGATATCAGAAAAAGGTTGAGACTGAGGTACGATGTTTTAGAAGAGGAAGAAAAACAGATATTATTGGAAATAGCTGGTTTCTTCATTGGCAAAGACATCAGGACTGCAAATGCAGTATGGGAAGGATCAGGCTGGAATGGCATGTACCGTTGGGACAGACTTGTCAATAAGTGTTGTTGATCTCGATGGTCACAATTGCATAAGAATGAACGACCATCTAAGGGATTTAGGAAGGGAAATAACAAACACTCAGTCACCCTACCGTCTGTGGTCTCCAATTCAGATTACTACCATTCAGAAACGACCGGAGGTGAACTTAATACGTTATTTTCTATGCAGTTACTCATCATGGAATGGATTTTACTTTTTATTTTATGTTTTCCTCCCTCTATAAAATGTTCCTTGTGTTGAGAAGTGATGCTGATCATTCAGTTCAGTACCACCATGCACCACCATACTGTATGAGTATCATGCGTAGCTTTACAGATTTAGAACAATCAATTCTTTATAGTTTGCATGAGTCTTTAGTTTTAATAGTTGTCTGTAAGTTCATGTTGACGGTGAGTTTGCATGAGTCTGTATTCTGCATGTAATATGCATGTAGAAAAAAACGATCAATATCACATATCAACATAAAATTTAAACTCACCTTTGTGGATTACTTTGATTTGATGGCCTCTGAACTGTAGCCGACCTGCTCTCTTGTTTGAATCAGATTACCAGACAGTTTCTTTTCACAGATCTCAAACAATACACAAATGACTTCAACCAAAAAAACTCAAACACCTTTTTCCTTGTTGACTGCAACCATTCTGTTCAAAAAAACTTCTACCTTCAATCCTTTTTTAGTGGCTAGGCGACTCTAAGAACAGAGATCTCCTACTGCGATTGACTGCCGGCTTCTAAACCCTCAGATCTGCAACCTTTGCTTCAATGGCGTGGCAGCTTACCCTCTTTAATCAACAGTCGCCAAACAACAATTATCCTTCGCACATCACAATCCTCTGAATGACAGATCTCTGCAATCTCCCAACGACCTTTTCTCTTTGGCTGGCAATTCAACACTCACTTGTTGCGACTTCATTTGCTTGGATAGCGACTTTTAATTTCTACGCTCTTTTCCATTTTGATGAGTTCTTGTGGAATGTTGGGATCCTCTCCTTGTACAATTTACAGGTTGAAGAATCTTTCAGAAAAATCATGTTGGAATAGAGAGCGGAATGGACAATCTGAGAAACATTTACAAAGATTAATTACGGATGGATTGATGGATCCAGTTGGAAAAAATGAAAGTTTTAATTCTAAAGCTGAGATTAACAGAAAAGTATATACTTGATAAACTGTTTCATAAACTTATAATTTGCAGAGAATTGAATAGAAAGCTGAAACAGCAGACAGAAGATAATCGGCTGTATTATATTTCTGTTATTAAAAAACTGTCTAAAAGATATTACAAGATGACTCTATATAGAGAGTTTTAGAATACAGCGCTTAAACTAAAGAAAGTATAAAGCAAAACAAAGCTTTAAAAACAAAGCTTAAAACAAAACCTACAATGAACAGCTTTAAAGCTGGTAAAGCTAAAACTAACACAATGAAGAAATATGCAGTATGAACTGCTTTTAAACGCTTCTTTAAAAACTGTTTTAAAACTAAAAAACTATTGACTTATTCATATCTTCAATCTCCCCCTGAATGATCAACAGGGGTGAGTCCCAACTGATTTCTCAAGGCCACAAAACTTGGTGTAGTAAGAGCCTTGGTAAAGATATCAGCAACTTGCTCAGATGTAGGACAGAAGTGCAACTCCACTTGTCCATCTTGAACCAAGTCACGGATGTAATGATGTCGGATCTCGATGTGTTTCGTTCTGGCATGAAACACAGGATTCTTTGTCATGGAAATAGTGCTATTATTATCACAATAAATGGTGGTTGGATGCTCCTGAATCAAATGTAGATCTACCAATATCCTTCTCATCCATACCGCTTGAGAACTTGTTGATGATGTTGCCATGTATTCTGCTTCTGCTGAAGAAAGAGCCACCATTGCCTGTTTTTTACTACTCCAAGAAACAACTCCAGAACCAAGTGAAAAAAACATATCCAGATGTAGAATTTCTATCATCCACTGAACCAGCCCAATCAGAATATGTGTAACCAACTAACTCAAACTGTTTAGTGGGAGAATAAAGAATTCCAAAATTTTGTGTACCACTCACATACCTCAAAATTCTTTTAGCAACTCGCCAATGAGACTCATGTGGATCTTGCATGAACCGAGAGGTGAGGCTCATAACATACATAATATCGGGTCTAGTGGTTGTGAGGTACATGAGACTACCAACCAAACTTCTATATAAAGTAGCATCAACCTTGGGACTAATATCCTCCTTAGTTAATTTCTCACCAATTGCTATGGGGGTTGCAAATGCTTTGCATGCCACCATTCTAAACTTCTTCAATAAATCAACAACATACTTGGTTTGAGAAATATATATACCTTTTGATGTTTGTAGTACTTCCACACCAAGAAAATGGTGCATGAATCCCAGATCTGACATTTCAAATTCTTGTTTCATTTCTGCTTGAAACTTCTCTATGAGAGCTTTGTTGTTACCTGTATAAATAAGATCATCAACATAAGGGCAAACTATGAGAATATCATTACCAATACGTTGGACATACAAGGTTGGCTCTGAGTGGCTTCTGTTGAATCCCTTCTTCATGAAATAACTGTCAATTCTAGCATACCAGGCACGAGGAGCTTGCTTCAACCCATAAAGAGCTTTCTTCAACTTGTAGACTAAGTGTTCCTTTCCTTGAACTTCATAACCCATAGGTTGTTCCACATAAACTTCCTCATCTATATAACCATTAAGGAATGCTGATTTCACATCCATTTGAAATATTGGCCACTTGTACTATGCAGCTACAGACAATATAATCTTTACTGTATCAAGTCTAGCCACAGGAGAAAAAGTTTCTGTATAATCCACTCCAGGAGTTTGTGCAAATCCTTTGGAAACTAATCTTGCCTTATGTCATTCCACTGAACCATCAGCATGATATTTGACTTTGTAGATCCATTTCACACCAATCACCTGTTTATCTTTGGGAAGTTGCACTAATTCCCAAGTATTATTCTTATGAATGGAATTCATCTCATCATTCATAGCATTAACCCATATTGGTTCTTTCACTGCTTCTTCATACATAGAGGGTTCAACTTGAATTGTACTAATTAAAGCAAAATTAACAACTAGAACTATATTTGCACTCCTCTGATAAATATCAACCAAACTTCGTACCTTTCTTGGAAATGATGGTGGAGGTGAATCACTATCTGAATTTGTGCTACTAGAAGAACTGGGTGAACTTGGAGGACTGGAACTTGAGCTTGAACTTCCACTTGAGCTTGTGGGGAGAGGAGGAATAGTATTATCTTCCATGTTTATGATTAGTGGTGGATTTTGCTGCACAACATCTTTCCACTGCCATACTCCCCCTTCATCAAAAATCACATCTCGACTAACAATCCATTGCTTTGTGTCAGGATTATAGAATCTATATCCCTTAGTTGCAGTAGAATATCCCACAAAGATACAAAGTTGGGATTTGGCATCCAACTTCTTCCGCTTTTGAACTGGAATGTGCACATATTCCAAACATCCAAAGACTCAAAGATGAGCCACTGAAGGCTTGTGACCACTCCAGGCTTCCTTTGGAGTGATGTTTTGAACAACTTTCGTGGGACTTCTATTCAAAATATATACTATAGTGGCAACTGCTTCTTCCCAAAAAGTATTTGGAAGATTTTTTGTCTACAAAATGCTTCGTGCCATTTCCATGATGGTACGGTTCTTTCTTTCAGCAATACCATTCTGCTGAGGTGTATATGCAGCAGTAAGCTGTCTTTGTATCCCATTCTTGATACAAAAATCAGCAAACTCATTAGAGGTAAACTCTCCCCCTCTATCTGTTCTGAGTATCTTGACATGATACCCACTATGTTTTTCAGCCATAGCTTTAAAATTCTTGAAGCATGTAAAGGCTTCAGATTTATGCTTAAGAAAATAAACCCAAGTGTGGCGCGAGTAATCATCAATGAAAGTCAAAAAATAAAGGTTCTTACCCAATGATTCCTCTTGCATGTCACCACAAATGTCAGCATGCACAAGCTCTAGAGGAGATTTTGCTCTCCAAGATTTATTCACTGGAAAACTATCTCGATGATGCTTGCCAAATGCACACCCTGAACAAACTTCTTCTTTTTCCTTGATTGGAGGAAGCCCTCTTACCATATTCTTTTTATTGAGAAAAGATAACCCTTGAAAATTTAGATGACCATACCGTTGATGCCATAACCACGAATCATCTAAAGTTGATTTGAATGCATGCAACTGACTAGAAACCAATGTGAGAGGAAACAATCTATTCTCTATCATACAAGTCTTTGCTACAAGATGATGATTGTTAGATTTATCAAATATCTTGCAACAGTTATCTTCAAACACTACTTTATAATTTTTTCCTACAAGCTGCCCAATACTCAGAAGATTATGTTGTAACTGTGGCACAAACAATGTATCATGAATATGAGTAGTTTCTCCTTGCTTAGTCTTGACTGCAAGGGTACCTTTTCCCATTACATCAACCTCTTTATCATCTCCAAATTTAACTTGACTTCGTACTGAATCATCTAACTTGACAAAGAGATCAGATTTACCTGTCATGTGATTGGAGCAGTCGCTGTCTAAGAACCAGACATCCTCTTGGTGTTCTTTTTCCAAATTGCATGTGAAGAAGGTGGAATGTTTTGTATCTACAGAAGAATCTTCTGTATAATTGGCTCTTGACTTATTCAAGTTAGATTTCTTCTTTCTGCAATCAGATTCATAATGACCATACCTTTCACAATATCGGCACTGGATACTCCTCCGATCTACATAACTTCATCCTCGTCCTCTATTATTTCCTCTTCCTCTTCCTCTACCTCATCCTCTATTATTAGAAGAGGATTCACCTTGATATTTAGTGGTGTGAGGAGACTTTTCTTCAAGTTTTATAGAAGATTGGAAAGCTTGCACCAAACTTTCTGTAGAACGTTGCATACGCTCTTCATGAGATTGCAAAGAACTTGTCAACTCTGCAACTTTGAAAGAAGTTAAATCTTTACTTTCTTCAATGGCTATCACCACTAGATCAAATTTAGGAGGAAGGGATCTTAGAATTTTTTCTACAATTTTTTGTTCAGTTATTGTTTCCCCTTGAATCCTAAGCTGATTTACAACACCTTGAGCTCTAGTAATAAATTCATGAATAGACTCAGTTTCCTTCATCATTAAATTTGCAAATTCTCTTCGAAAAGTTTGAAGTCTTACTAATCTGATTTTGTCTGTACCTTGATATGCAATTTGTAAAGCCTCCCATGCATCCTTTGATTTTTTCATACCAGCAATTCGGGGGAAAATTGAAACATCCAATGCAGATTGAATGGTAAAAAGAGCTTTGTTATCCTTCTTTCTGTCTTCTTTTAGCTGATTTCGTTGTTGTTGTGTCAAGGCATTTAATGCAGTCTGATCTGCAGGTTCTGGGTGTTGTCCTTCCACTAATTCCCAAAGTTCTTGGGATAATAGTAGGGTCTTCATTTTGATACTCCAATAATCATAGTTATCTCCAGAAAACAATGGAAGCTGAAATGGTAAATTGTTGCTATTGGCCATTTGGAGATAACTGCTTCTCTAGCCTTACTACCTGCACAATTAGAAAATTCTGCAACCTGGCTCTGATACCAAATGAAAGATTTAATTCTAAAGCTGAGATTAATAGAAAACTATATACTTGATAAACTGTTTCATAAAATTATAATTTGCAGAGAATTGAATAGAAAGTTGAAATAGTAGAAAGAAGATAATCGGCTGTATTATATTTCTGTTATTAAAAAACTGTCTAAAAGATATTACAGGATGACTCTATATAGAGAGTTTTAGAATACAACGCTTAAACTAAAGAAAGTATAAAGCAAAACAAAGCTTGAAAAACAAAGCTTAAAACAAAACCTACAACGAACAACTTTAAAGCTGGAAAAGCTAAAACTAACACAATGAAGAAATACGCAGTATGAACTGCTTTTAAACTCTGCTTTAAAAACTATTTTAAAACTAAAAAACTATTGACTTATTCATATCTTCAAAAAAATTATAGATATGTTTAAAAGGTTGTATAAGTCTAAATGTTGGCATGTTAAAAGAAATGGTTGTCAAACAAAGTTTGAAGGTTTGAGTCAAGTAGTTAATGATTGCTTGTTGTGATTGGCACATTGAAACGTGTCATATGAATTGAGAGACCATGAGTCTTCTTTATGTTAGATAAAGGAAGGGAAAACCTTGTAAACTCTCAAGAGGGAGATAAATGAGTAAGTGGGTGCTTAGCTTCTATAAGAAAGGAACTATGAGGGTCTATAAGACTAGAGTGGGGGTAATCTTCTACACTAGGTTGCTCAAATTCAGTTTAAAAAACTTCAAGATGATATTGTGAGTCTCAACATCAAAGGGGAGTATCTTGAGTAGTGATGTTGATCATTCAATTCTGCA